>JAUDJI010000402.1:0-14332 GCA_037389245.1 Oryzias sinensis | reverse complement strand
CTGAAAACCAAACTAAACAGAACCCAAACACTTAGAACCAAACTAAATTATTGAAGGAGTGCAAAGACAACTGAGTGAGGAACCTTACAACAAGATCAATGCTAACCGAGCGACACCCCCCCCCCATTTGACAACAGCACGGTTGCAAACCCTAACTGTGTGGAGCTGACACTTCTGGTTGATCTGATTGGCCAAAATTTGCAGGTCAAATCCGGCGACACGGGAATTTCATTTTTAAAAGGCTTTATTAGAAAAAAACAGTGGATGTAACGTGGTTTAAAACGTTAACGAACGGCCAAGAACACGGTAAGAACGTTCTTTTGTGCTGGAAGTTTTCTTATGTGAAAATGACTTTATTAGGCAAATATACTTAACTCAGTTCCTGAATACAGTTTGTCTTCACGCTACACCTAAAAACCTATACATTTTTTTTCCTGCTGGGTCAGAATCCGGGTCTTTATCTGTCAGATCTGCCATCATCACTACTGTTGAGGAGGTTTTTACAAAAAGTAAAGCTTTTGAAGACGGATCCTGCTGTGAGGATACTTCAGTGTTCTCCACACAAAGGAACTGAGAACCTCCGCCATGATTTAGGTCATGAGTGGGTCCAGTTCCCTGGAAATGTCCTTAAACTCCTGTTAGTGTGTGGACTCTGAACTTCATGTTTGGATAACTCATATCCGGGAAAAGCATCTCGATGTTTCTTTGGAATGTTTTGAAACTCCAGCTGATGTTTAGATGAGCTGAACAGTCATTCCTGAATGTTTGAGATGCTGGAATTCCAGTGCAAATCCTCCTGGATGTATTTGTAACTCCTGAATTTCTTTATCTGGTCTTTTTGTTTTCTGACTTACATTCAAACAGGAGAAAAGGCGTTAGGGAAGAGTTTCTCCTTGTTCCAGCAGAGTTGGTGAAGCAGCTGGATCTCTTCAAAAGGTCAGACCAAAGCGGCTGGGTTTACCGGGAAGCTGGAAAAAAAGCCGTTCAGGGCAGAATCACAGAGGGCTGCAGGGCGTCGCCCTCCATCCCTGCAACTGTTCTGTTTTCCTAAGAGGCCTGAGGCTTCAGTTTGACTTGGATTGGGATGAAAGAAAGTAGGAAGGATCTGTGTGTAGGAATAATAATTTCTGTGTGGATTAGAACCAGCACACCGGACTTGTGTTCAGTTCAGGAACATCAAGGTCCTGTGCTGCAGCAGAGTGAGCTTTGTGTGGCGTGAAACATGCAGAGAACATGCAGAGAACATGCAGAGAACATGCAGAGAGCATGCAGAGAACATGCAGAGAACATGCAGAGAACATGCAGAGAACACGCAGAGAACATGCAGAGAGCATACAGAGAACATGCAGATAACATGCAGAGAGCATGCAGAGAACATGCAGATAACATGCAGAGAGCATGCAGAGAACATGCAGAGAACATGCAGAGAACATGCAGAGAGCATGCAGAGAACATGCAGAGAACATGCAGAGAACATGCAGAGAACATACAGAGAACATGCAGAGAGCATGCAGAGAACACGCAGAGAACATGCAGAGAGCATGCAGAGAACATGCAGATAACATGCAGAGAGCATGCAGAGAACATGCAGAGAACATGCAGAGAACATGCAGAGAACATGCAGAGAACATGCAGAGAACATGCAGAGAACATGCAGAGAACATGCACCAGCTTTCTGCAGAATCTTTCCCCCCTGGAGCTTCAGACCAGCTCTGAAAGGTCCAGCACCGCCTCTAGTTTAGAATAAATGCAAAGTTCCCTCGTTTATGGCAAGAGTTCTGAAAAGTAACCCGCGATGGATGAAATACAGGAAGTAGAATTACAAATGTTTTAAAGCCGTAAAACTCCTCACGTTACACGTTCTACACTTATCTCTTGAACATTTTCACACTTTGTTTAAACCGGTGTAGAAAAAGAAGTCCATGAATCTAGAATAAAAAACAACGTTCTGATCAAAGTTTTATGTCGATTTGGCAAGCTGAACACATTCTTTGCAGAAGACATGGCATGCATTGATTGACCAGGTCTACAGCCTATCAGGATACAGAACACAATGCACTGTAAAAAAACAAAAAAACAAGCAAAAGTGAACAGAGAAAACTCTGAGAAACTGCAACGTTGAAATAACACGTTGAAAATGTGTTATCTAACAGTGTGGGGGGAACCTTGTCATGCTCTGCTGGTCTGCTGTTTGTGTTGTTTGCAGGGATGAATAACTCCACTGAACTCCAAACTAGCCTCTCGGACTATGGCAGCGTCTTTACCAAGAATGTCCTCCCCGTGCTGTACTCTGTCATCTTTGTGGTGGGCCTGTCTTTGAACGGCGTTGCTGCCTGGATCTTCTTCAGGGTTCCTGCAGAGTCCGGTCTGGTGGTCTACTTGAAGAACATGGTGGTGGCTGACCTCTTCATGCTGGGCACTTTCCCCTTCAGGATCATGTCTGAGCTGGGACTTGGTGGCTGGTACCTTCCAGTGATCATGTGTCGATACAGCGCTGTGCTCTTTTACTTCTCCATGTATGTGGGCATCATATTTATATGTTTTATCAGCCTTGAGCGATATGTCAAGATTATCCGCCACACTCCTTCACCCACACCGTCCTCTTCCTGCAGACCCAGGTTTGGTGTGTTGTGTTCACTGCAGCTCATGCAGAGTTCCAGCTTTGCTTGGGTGTTGGCCTTCTTCACCTGGAGTCTCCTGCTCTTAATCGTTTTGCCCAACGTCTTGTTGACAAACCTGCCAGCGAATGAGCAAAACTCCAGAGACTGCATGAAGCTGAAAACCACTTTAGGAAAGTTGTGGCACAAGGCGTCCACATTTTTCTTTGTGTCCTTGTTCTGGTTGACGCTACTCGTTCTGGCCTTCTGTTACACCTCAATTGCCCACCGGCTCTACAAGTCGTACCAGCGTGTGCGCCAGGACACCTCTGCTGTTTGCCGCAAGTCCAACCGCAGCATCTACAGCATCCTGGCAGTCTTCTTCATCTGCTTTGTGCCGTACCATGTTTTCCGCATACCGTACACTCTGTGCCAGATGACAGAATTCGGCTTTAGCTGGTATTCGCACTTCGTGTTGTTTCAGCTAAAGGAGGCGACGCTCTTCCTGTCAGCCCTCAACGTCTGCCTCGACCCCATCATCTACTTTCTGATGTGCCGAATCTTCAGAGAGTCTCTGCTGAGGAAACTGTCACGAAAAGAAAGACGCAGTAGGTCCCTGACCACCACAGCAGTCCAGAGTGTGAGCAGCATCTAAAAATGCAAAACAACAACCCAACAGTCTAAACTGGAAAACTACTGAATCTCACGTCAGGGACAGAAATCAAGGGTCAACCTGCAGGATTCCCACGTTTCCCTGCTCAAACCCACCAGCCTTTACTGACTGTCGTTGAATGGCCTCTGCAGGGACGGATGAGCAGAATCCGGTTTGTAAAGGAGGGTAACATGGAACCCACACAGGACCGGAATGGAAACCCCTGATCTGAACCGTATTTCTCTTTGAGTTTCAGCTCTGGTGTACAGCTTCACATGTCAGGTGTACAGGCAGGCCATATAAACTCATTTAGAATCAGAATTACTTTGTTGATCCCACACGTGGGAAATGTGTGCGTTACCATAGCAGCTTGTAATCATAATAAGAAAACAGAATAAAATAAGATAAAGTAAATTTAAGGAAATAAGGTGGTATAATAAATCCAAATCCAAATGTGTATTGGTATGTTTTTTATTCTGCACAGATGTCTACTGGATCTTTATAAAATAGAAAGCATCATTTCAGTGATCATTAAGTTTTCCATAGTTAAGAAAGGAAGTGTTCTATGTAAAATCAGGAGATTTGGTTTTGTGTTTCTGTCATCTTATTATGTTCTGGTGTCTGGACCACCAGACAGAACCACCTGAAATTAATGGATGTAATGGACATTCAAAAAGAATGGACTCACTGATTTTATTTAATGAGAACTGAGAGCTCCTATTTTTATTTTATTTTATTATTTTTGTTTGTTTAGAGAACTAGAGTGTCAAAGTTATTAGTAACCTATTATTAACCTCTAATTTCTTGCTGTTTTTAAGAAGAAGAAAGAAAGAGACACTTTTCCTGGCATAAGGAAAAATTTCCATTGAAAGGTTTTTATATTTTCTCATGAAAATAGTGGTCACCAGTGTTCCTTTCATGCATATATATTACCCATACTATATGTGAATTATCTGTGCCTGAAAACTGTCTAATGTTCTGCTTGTTTCCTTGTACACACATGTTATGGCCTTTGGGCCTCACATAATCATGATCATAGTTAGATGTTGTTGTCATTCTGCTGACTTTTTATTTTTTTAAATAATGAATAAACTACAAAAACTAAATAAGAAAAGATTGAAATGTAAAATAAACAAACAGGAATCTGTGTGTGTGTGAGCATCTACAGGTTTTTTATACTTCTGAGGACAGGTTTCTAAGTACTCACCATCAGTGTGAGGACTCTCATTGGTCCTCAGGAAGGTAATCATGTCAGTTAAAAACACACAAGCATGACACGAGTCACAGTCCTCCTGCCTATGTACGCTGAAAACCATAAAGTAAAGCTCACTTTACCACTGCAGCCTTCAGAGTTTGATGGAACGGAGGGACTAAACTGGTGCCGCTTGCTGGTGGACTTTTAAAAACAAAATGTTACAAGCATGTGTTCCTCTGTTGGAGATATTTCTTCATAACCTTTACTTTGTGGTACATTGAGACACTCCATAGAAGACCAAACAGGGCTGACGGTGAGCGTCTGCATTTATTTTTAAGATAGATAGATAGATAGATAGATAGATAGACAACTTTATTTATCCATTTGGGAGGTTCCCGCATGGAAATTGACATCTCCATCGCATACAGCACTGGTTGGCATACATATAGGAAAAGTAAAAAGGAAAAGGCAGCACAGTGACTAGAAAAAATTAGGAAGATTAGAACAGTAAGAAACAATTTAAATATCTGCAAAACAGTATATACAAAAAAAAGGTAATTCAGGCCCTTTCCCTTTCCTTTTCCGTCTTCCTCCCCCCTCCTAAGTGGAGGTTGAAGAGTTTGATGGCACGGGGAACAAAGGAGTTCCTCAGTCTATTAGTCCTGCACCTTGGGAGGAGCAGCCTCTTACTGAAGGTGCTTCTCTGGCTACTGATGGTCGTGTGCAGAGGGTGGGTGGTATTGTCCAGGATACCTGTCAGTTTTTTGAGTGTCCTTCTCTCTGCCACAGTAGCCAGAGGGTCCAGCCTTGTGCCGACCACAGAGCCAGCCCGCCTGATCAGCTTCTCCAGCCTGGAGAAGTCTGTCTTTGAGGTGCTCCCCCCCCAGCACACCACAGCGTAGGTTAGAGCGCTGGCGACCACAGACTGATAGAAGATCCCCAGGAGCTTCTTGCAGATGTTGAAGGATCTTAACCTCCTCAAGAAGTACATCCTGCTCTGGGCCTTCTTGTACAGCTGCCCCGTGTTGCTCGCCCAGTCCAGCTTGTTGTCCAGCCACAGCCCAAGATATTTATAGGTCTGCACGACCTCCACCTCCTCCACTCCTATCAGAACTGGTCTGGGGTTTGGTCTGTCCCTCCCAAAGTCGACGACCAGTTCCTTAGTCTTGGAGGTGTTGAGCTGTAAGTTGTTTTTGTGGCTCCAGACAACAAAATCATCCACCAGGCTCCTGTACTCCTCCTCCTCGTCGCCACTGATACACCCCACGATGGCTGTGTCATCTGCGAACTTCTGGATGTGACACGCGTCCGAGTTGTAGCAGAAGTCCGCGGTGTACAGGGTGAAGAGGAAAGGGGAAAGTACAGTCCCCTGTGGAGCTCCCACGTTGCTGACCACAGTGTCAGATGTGATGTCCTTCAGCCTGACGTACTGTGGTCTGTCAGTGAGGTAGCTGGAAATCCAAGCAACCAGGCACGGGTCCACTCGCATACTGGAGAGTTTTTCCTGGAGTACAAGGGGCTGGATGGTGTTGAAGGCACTGGAAAAGTCCAGGAAAGTAATCCTCACAGTGCCTTTTCCCTTGTCCAGATGCGAGTGTGCTCTGTGTAGGAGGAAGAGGATGGCATCCTCTACTCCAACCTCTGCCCGGTAGGCGAACTGTAGGGGGTCCTCAGCGTGCAGCACCTGAGGTCTGAGGAGCTTGAGGAAGAGCCGCTCCAACGTCTTCATCAGATGTGATGTGAGTGCCACCGGTCGGAAGTCATTCAGCTCGCTGGGCCGGTTCTTCTTGGGGACCGGAACGATGCATGAAGTCTTCCATAGGGTGGGCACTCTCCCAAGTTGCAGGCTCAGGTTGAAGATACGTTGTAACGGCTCACCGAGTTCAGCAGCGCAGGTCTTTAGAAGCCGTGGACACACCATGTCGGGTCCTGCTGCCTTCCTGGGCCGGAGCTTCCTCAGCTCCCCCCTCACTTGGTCAGCCGTGAAACAGGGGAAGGGCTGTGAGGAGGGTAGATGGGTTGGGGGGCTGTTCAGCTCCCGTGGAGGAGGAGAAGGTGCAGGTTGGGGGGTGTAGTGCAGGAGAGGTGAGAGTGGGAGGGTGTGAAGAAGTGGTGGCTGCGGCAGCTGGTGGGGGGGAGAGGAGGGTGGGCTGCTGGTGACTGTGGATGAGGATATGTTGGGGGGAGGGCAGGCTACAGTGATGGTGGGGAGTGGAGTGTTCTCACTGAACCTATTGAAAAACATGTTCAGGTCGTTGGCTCTCTCTACACTCCCCCCCTCTGTGCTGGTCCTGGCTTTGTGTCCAGTGATGGTTCTGACACCTTCCCAGACGTCCCTCATGTTGTTCTCCCTCAGCTTCTGCTCCACTTTCTTCCTGTAGCAGTCCTTTGCTTCCCTCAGGCAGCGTTTCACCTCCCTCTGTGCTGCTTTCATCTCCTCCTTGTCCTTAGTCCTGAAGGCCTTCTTCTTCCGGTTGAGGACAGCCTTGACTTCCTGTGTTACCCATGGTTTGTTATTTGGGTAACACCGAACAGTCTTGGTGGGGGCGACCACATCTGCACAGAAGTTAAGATAGTCTGTGATGCAGTGCGTCATCCCCTCGATGTCCTCGTCATGTTCACCCAGCAGCACATCCCAGTCCGTGGTGTTGTAGCAGTCTCTCAGTGCCTCCTCTGCTTCAGGAGTCCACCTCCTGATGGAACGATTGGAGACAGCCTGCCTTTGGACCAGGGGTGTGTATTGGGGCTGTATGTACACCAGGTTGTGGTCTGACTTGCCCAGTGGGGGCAGGGCGGTGACTCTGTATGCCTCCTTCACGTTGGTATACAGTAAATCTATTGTCCTGTTCTTCCTGGTTGGACAGTTAACAACCTGGTGAAAGGTAGCCATGATGGAGATGACTTAATCAAATTTTTTGGTCCTTGTCGGTTGTGCATGGGTTAGAATTTTAGTGCAGCTTTACTTTTCCTGTTTCATATTTCTTAGAATTGGGTAGTCACATGACCCCCTCCTCCTGTAAAGATAGTAGATTTCTTTATCAGAATTTAGAATCTTTGTCGTCTTTTAAGAAGAGTGAAGATTGGAGCGCGATCCCTTGTTTTCCATTCTCAACACGACCGCAAGGTCCCACACAGTTCACACACTGACGGGGGCATTTCACTGCAACACATCGTCACCATGACCATAAAGGAAGCCACACAAACCATGCAGCCATGAATGCACCACTCGGTCGGAAACTTTACAGGAAACTAATAGAGATATGATCAAATATCTGAGATATATTTGAAATTCGTGTTAAGGTGGGAGGTGCTTCATCTTCCTGTTTCACCCCCGTGCCCTTTCTAACAAACACTTAACTGGAACTAGTTAATTGTAAATGTAAAGCATTGTGTTCCCATTTGCATCGCTGTCACATCATGACACAACAAAATAGGTACTGAACTTCAACACAGGATACAGCTCTCTGGTTTAAATGCTAAACCTCCAGCAGTTTTGCACAATTTATGATACAGAATTCTAATTATGCAAAGGAGTAAATGTTTGGGATTTAAAGGTTCATCAGGACAGTATGTTGGAAAAAGGGAAAATGTTTCAAATAATCAGGAAGCAAAGCAGAGGCTGGGCTGGATGACTGCAGATTCAAAAAATTATCAACAATTTCTCAACATTTTTCGATAATTACTTTAAAGTATCAGGGTTGTCTCTAACAACATGTCAGGGTAAGTCTTGTTTTGCACTATAGAACCGCATTTAAAATCAGTAAAGTTACTATTTACTGGTAAGAAAATCATGTGACACGAGTTAATTAGCTTCAGTTTATTTAATTAAATGGATTTAATCACCCATGTTATCTCAAGGTGCCTATCAGAGGACTAGCCTCTTTTCTCCTTCCTTTTTTTGAATGGTCAGAGCTCTTTTGGAGAATTGGCGCCCTCTAATGGGTAGCCCTTGGAACTGCGTGACTTTAGGAGGTTTAGTGTGCTGCAGTTCTCTTTCAGCTTCAAACAGGAACGAGCAAAACTGCCAAAAAGACATAACAATTTAGGATTAAAGATATAAATTTAAAAAATGCATTTAATGACATAATACCTCCCGAGGATTTACAGCTGTGAGGACATTAAGTTAATTATACAACATTAACAAAAACACAAGCTTTTCTCAGTAACTCTTCTGGCTTTTTCATCACTTTGGGATTTAAATGTCCCTGTCCACCCCCCCCCCCCCCGGCATTCCAAACAGTAAGTACCGAGCAGTCAAAACCCCATAGACGTCTAGAGAGAAATACACATATGTTGCTCAGTCATTATTGGTCAGAAGAACCATTTTAACATCTTCTTCTTAATCTGCTTTTTTATCTGTACTTCAAGTTATTAAGGTCATAAACTGACCAATCAGATGCCTCAATAAAAGTAGGCGGCGCCTGCAATGGCCGCTGGTCAAAATATTTGACAAATTTTATTTGGTCCACTTTTAAATAGGAGTGCAGCCTTCCAACAGGCTCACTGCTGACTCTACAGAGTAGTTGCCATTGAAACGGTGATTCAGACCGACTCGGACCTTATAGACAGTAAAGGATTGGTTTGTTCATTAAGATTTTGTCGTCGTGTTGAAGGGAGAAGGTTGAGTTCCCCATTAGCATCGGCAAACGGAGAACATGGTACAGGAGGACATGATCTTCCTTCAGGGCTTGGAGCTGCTTGTCCTTCACCTTAATGCTTAGGCGTTACAATAACGTCCAGACCAGTAAAATCGATTTATTCATCAAACCTGGATTAAACCAGTTTAATTTGACGTTTCCTTTCAGGTTCTTGTGTTGAAATGCTGCTCTGAGCAGAACAGGTGGCGTTGTCTTAAAGTTCAAACGTCTCGTTACGACTCAGGGCTGAGATGCTGAACTTTTCCCCACAAGAAGATCAACATTTTATGGATAAATGAATGTCTTTCAACAGTTTTCAGGTGAAATGCAGCAAACGTCACAGAAATCTGTCATCAAATAAAAGCTCTTTGGGTTTCTGGTTGTTCTCAATGTCAGAAACATCCATTTCCTGTTTTCAGAGAAACTTCTCTTCGCCTCAGAACCAAAGGAGAAGCGATTCTCACTGCATCTTAGTCAGTGTTTGACCTCATCAGCACGTTTTGCTCAGAGGGGCGACTTGGTTTGACCAGAGGAATAACAAAAGTGTGTCTGGATTTTTGTCTGAACCCCCCCACAGGACGGTTTCTTGTCTGCGGCAACTTGAGACTTTCTTCTGTAAACTTTAAACTTTCATAGTTTCTTAATCTGTTATCAACCAAGACGTATTTGAAGAGATCAGTAAACCGTAAACAAGAAGATTTTATTTTGTTTAATCAAAACTTTTGTTTTAGGTTAGAAAATATTGAAGAAAAAAAATGTTTTTTTTTCAGCCTGATTCCAAAATTTCCGACTACAAATCAGATTATTCTAAACTTTTATTCAATAAAGGAGTTACTTTATCTCCATTATGAAAGATTTGCTGAATTTTTTTAAGTTTTGAAAACTGCTATTGTTTTCTTGTTTAAAAAAATGATTTTTTTTACTTTTTCCAGTTTTCACAGTTTTTTAAACCTGCATCAGCTCAGATCAAACACACATATTTAATGCAGCAGCTGTAACGTTCACACAGCTGTCACATTTTGCAAAATACCACAGGGGCATGGCAGAGAAAAAGTCAAGATATTGATATTATTAATGAATATCAACCTTAAAAGCCTGGCTGGAAGGCTGTCTTAAAATATACATAAATAATACAGGAGCTGCACAACTCAAGTGTCACAATCACAAAAAAGGAGGTACAGCACAAGCAAACTGAGTTGTGCTTTAGTCCCATGAGGCAAACTGATTTCCTTAAATTAAATTGCAATAAGACTGAACTCCTCGTTGTTGGCACTAAATCCAATCTTAGGAAAGTTGATAATTTCTCTCTCTCCTTCGACGATTCCTCCATACTTCCCTCCCCTCAGGTTAAGAGTCTGGGTGTCCTCCTTGACAGCACTCTCTCATTCACTGCCCACATCAATAACATCATCCGCTCCGCTTACTTCCATCTGCGTAACATTCGTCGTCTCCGTCCCGCTCTCACTCCTCACTCTACAGCAGTCCTAGTCCACAGTCTCGTCACTTCCCGTATCGACTACTGCAACTCCCTTCTATCTGGACTTCCACAAAAAATCATCCGTAAGCTTCAACTGGTTTAAAACTCAGCTGCTCGAATAATAACCCAAACCCCCTCCATTCACCACATTACACCCATCTTACAGCAGCTTCTTTGGTTACCGTACCTCACCGGATCACCTACAAAATCATCATTATAACCCTCCACAACCTCGCCCCTCCGTATCTCTCAGAGCTCCTAACAGTTGCTACCCCCACTCGCTCCCTCAGATCCTCTTCCTCCCTTCGACTGGCCATTCCACGAACACGACTAGTTACCATGGGGGGTAGAGCATTCAGCAGCACTGACCCACAACTCTGGAACTCCCTCCCCTCTGATCTACAAAATATGGACTCACTCTCTCAGTTTTTCAAACACCTCAAAACTCACCTTTTCCGTCATGCTTTTAGCTCATAATATTTAAATTGCTGTTTTTAACTGTTAACTTATTTTGTGTTCTGGAATTTTACTGTTGTATGTTTATGTTTTTACCTACTTTGTGCTGTGAGGCGACCTTGAATGCCCAGAAAGGCGCCATATAAATAAAATGTATTATTATTATTATTATTATGATTAAACCCATCATTAAAGGAGACCTGTAAGTCCTAAAAGAAGCTGCTCCACCCCCTTGATCACTGACACAGGGATCAGCCGGTCTGGTCTTTGCACCTTCACCTCATGCTCAGAAGATCCCGGTCCAAACGTCTCTCCTGTGTTTTGGATGTCCTTAATGTGGTAGGTTTTCTCCTTTCACAGTTCAAAAGCCTGTTTCATGGGTTCCTCAATGACT
Source organism: Oryzias sinensis (assembly GCA_037389245.1). Lineage (NCBI taxonomy): Eukaryota > Metazoa > Chordata > Actinopteri > Beloniformes > Adrianichthyidae > Oryzias > Oryzias sinensis. Next base: position 2,924 of record JAUDJI010000402.1, on the reverse strand, counting down.
CTCAGTCATCCTCATGTCTGTGTAGGTGGTCCTGTGATGGACTGGACCTCTCCAGAACCAACCCGCCTTCACCCAACAACAGCTGAAAAAGCCTCCACCAAACCCACAAAAAGGAGGAAGCAGCCACATCTGTTGGAGGGATTCTGTGTCAGTTCATAATGCTGACATCATTGACCTTTTAAGGTACATATTAGAATTAAAGTTAAAAAGTGAGAATAGGAAAGGATTGGAAATGCGCTAACCACCAAAGCACTGGCATAAACAGTTCTGGACGGATTTGAAAGTTCTCCAATTGTTTGTTCAGATGAGTTGCTGTATGTCTGTTTTCATAAGGCAGATGACGCAGACAATGTTCCCAGAAGTTTCTCAGAGAGCAGATCTGAAGCTGAAGCCTTTTGAACGCTAAAGTTTGGGACATGACAGCAGCAGCAGCCGGCCTTCTTTCTAATTGGTGCATTTCTGCACTGTAACCATTTGTTTCAGAAGGGGAGGGGGTTATCAGCATAACAGAGGAGCTCAGATATTATCTAGTCTCTCTGCACACGCTCAGACCAGACACCTGCAGGAACACCTGAGTCTATTCTTTCAAACGGGTGAGGGAGCTGGAGCAGGGAAAAACAGGTTTGTCTCGTATTTAGTAACAAATGAGAAATTTTTTAAAGACTTTATTCTGTCTGAGACTCAAACTTTTAGCTGATGATGCAGAGGCTTGCAGTCTGTGCATCCTTTACACCTGTTTCTGTCTATTTCAGGGATTTTATAGCACACTTTACCGGCTATTGTTTGGTCATAATATTTCTCATTAACTCTTTACAACTTTTAAATTCTGCATTAGTGAAAAAAAAATTAAATGTTTCAGGACATGTTCTGACTTTCCTTTAGGGATTCTTCTCAGCTTTCAGCATTCAAACATTCCTGTTTGCAGGAAATGCTGTTTTCTTACTTTAGTTTGATCTTCATAGTTTTCAATGCTAAATAAATAATAAATGTCTCGATTGTTTCCATTCAACTAAATGAATGTTCCTGTTCTTTTCTGGACTGAGAGGTCTGAGGTCTTTCCAGGTATCTGTTGTAGCCACTCCTCCAGCTTGGGGGTTACTGCCCCGAGTGCTCCAATTACCACAGGCACCACTGTCACCTTCACTTTCCAGGCTTTCTCCAGTTCTTCTCTGAGTCCCTGGTATTTCTCCAGTTTCTCATGTTCCTTCTTCCTGATGTTCCCATTGCTTGGCACTGCCACATCCACCACAACGGCTTTCCTCTGTTCTTTATCCACCACTACAATGTCTGGTTGGTTCGCCATTACCATCCTATCAGTCTGGATCTGGAAGTCCCACAGGATTTTTGCCCTTTCATTCTCTACCACCTTCGGAGGTGTTTCCCATTTTGACCTTGGGGTTTCCAGTTCATATTCTGCACACATGTTCCTGAATATTATTCCAGCCACTTGATTGTTGCGCTCCATGTATGCTTTACCTGCCAGCATCTTACATCCTGCAGTTATATGCTGGATTGTTTCAGGCGCCTCTTTGCACAGCCTACACCTTGGGTCTTCTCTGGTGTGGTAGATCTACACCTTGGGTCTTGTCTGGTGTGGTAGATCTGAGCCTCTATCGCTCTGGTGCTCAGGGCTTGTTCCTGAACGCCCAGGATGAGCGCTTCAGTGCTGTCCTGTAGGCCAGCCCTTTCTAGCCATTGGTAGGACTTCTTGATATCAGCCACTTCAGTTATGGTCCGGTGGTACATCCCATGCAGGGGTTTGTCCTCCCATGAGGATCTGTCCTCCAGCACTGTATCCTCTGCTCTCCATTGCCTGAGACATTCACTGAGCAAACTGTCAGTTGGGGCCTTGAGCTTGATGTACTCATGCATCTTGGATGTTTCATCCTGGATAGTGGCTTCTACGCTCACTAGTCCTCGGCCTCCTTCCTTGCGGCTAGCATACAGTCTCAGGGTGCTGGATTTGGGGTGGAACCCTCCATGCATGGTGAGGAGCTTTCGTGTTTTAACATCCGTGGTCTGTACCTCTTCCTTTGGCCATCTTATTATTCCTGCAGGGTATCTGATAACTGGCAGTGCGTAGCTGTTTATTCCCCGGGTCTTATTTTTGCCATTGAGCTGGCTTCTCAGGACTTGCCTTACCCGTTGGAGGTATTTAGCTGTTGCAGCTTTCCTTGTTGCCTGCTCCAGGTTGCCATTTGCCTGCGGTATTCCAAGGTACTTGTAACTGTCCTCGATGTCTGCTATTGTTCCTTCTGGGAGTGAGACCCCTTCTGTGTGGACTACCTTGCCTCTCTTTGTCACCATCTGGCTGCATTTCTTGAACCCGAATGACATCCCAATGTCAGTACTGTAGATCCTGGTGGTGTGGATCAGGGAGTCAATGTCACACTCGCTCTTAGCATATAGCTTGATGTCATCCATGTAGAGGAGGTGGCCGATGTTTGCCCCATTTCTGAGTCGGTATCCATAGCCAGTCTTGTTGATTATTTGGCTGAAGGGGTTCAGACCTATGCAGAACAGCAGTGGGGACAGAGCATCACCTTGGTATATCCCACATTTGATGGACACTTGTGCTAGTGGCTTCCCATTGGCTTCAAGTGTGGTTTTCCACAGCTTCATTGAGTTTCCTATGAAGGCTCTTATATATTTTTTTTTTAACTAGTCCTGTCCAACAGCTGGGCAGACAGATGAGAGCTGAGGGCCTCTTGTGTTGGACATATTTTACTTTAACAAGAGGGGTTATTAATATTCAGACAAACCAGAAGTATGTCTGGATAAACCCCTTTTGTAATTGAGGCCAAACTTTATTAATTTCAATCATGTCTGAAAATCTTTGGTGTTGGACCGGATGGAAAAGGAAAGAGGGGAAGAAGAGAGGGACGTTAGAGAGAGGGGGGGTAGGGGGTGATAATAGGAGGGGA
>JAUDJI010000401.1:0-14333 GCA_037389245.1 Oryzias sinensis | reverse complement strand
CCATGCAAATGCAGCTGATAATTATCATCCGTGAAAATGCTCACAATTTGCACGACGTGTTAAGGCAATGAGGCGTGTGCACGGGCGCGTTCACCAGGTGTGCGCAAAGACGGTTGCGTCCTGCAGAGCTGGAGGCCTCAATGCAGCAACCCCCCCCCCCCCATGGGACGATCCCCTCTCATGGTGGGGGGGGGGCGTTCTTCAGGTAAAAAAGTTTCTCTTTTTTTGCGGTAATTAAATACCAAGAGCCTTTTTCAGAGGGGGAGGGGGGGTCACGCGCAGGTGGTGATAGATGTTCGTGGGAGGGGGGGTCCAGCCAGCACGTGATCCTCCAATCCCTGTGATGTGGTTCACGTACGGTCAGAGGAACGCCACCATCCCTGAGCAACGGTCCGTGACCGCGGGACGCAGGAGAGTTTTCCAAGTCAAATCAGCCCCTCCCGCAGAGGCTGTTGACACTGTTTCTGCTGGGGGGGTGGGGGCAGGTGAGCAACTTTATCAGGCCATCAATCCCTCTGCACCTCTTCGCTGGAGCCCACTTTGTTTAAATCCCTTCTTTCCACTGCAGGGCCAGACATGCTCGCTAACTTATTGCCCCCCCCCCCCTCCCGCAAAAGTTGCAGAAAGAATTTTTGCATCATTTGGCTTCATTTGTCAGCTGTCCGGCGCGTGATGAACGCCCCGCGTCGCCTCGACAGGCCCGGTTTGGCCTGCCGGGGGGGCTGGGGGGGTCGCGTTCGGGTCAGCGGGCCTAAAGAAATTCCCACTTCAAAGAAAAGCTGCAGGAATCAGAGGTTGCTGGTTTGAAAACGTCTTTATTGACCTTCAGTCACACAAACGTCTGAACCCACAGACCGGCCGGTCCGCGCGCCTCCACCGGCAAACGGGGCCTCCTGAGCCGTGACGCACGTGGGGCACCTCTAACCCCCCCACCACCACCCCGAACCCGCACGACTTAGAAAACCTGTGGATCTGGATTCTGCAAACAACCGGACCCCGTCCGGACCGGGCACAGCCGCAGACCGGAATACATTCAGCTTCTTTGTGCAACATCCGGCAGGTGTTACCGGCCCCGGTCCGACACCAGAACCGTCCCAGCTCCGCCCGAACACGTGCAGGTTCCACACCGTCCGCGAGGCCAAATTGCACTTCATTCAACGCACCTCCAGCTAATAAATAAACGTCTTTGTACAGGGGGGGGGGTCCTCTCTCCTCATGAACGACTGTGGGGGGCAACGCGGGAGCTACAGCCGCGCGTGCGGTGTGTCGGTGGTGCGGGACGTTACCCGGTCTCTGGCCGATGTGACGTGGAGCGGCGCGTCGGTCCTTCCTCGGTTGTATGAATGTTTACTCCCGGGGGAGGGGGGGGGGGGTCTTCCCCCCTCCCCGTCGTGGCAATAGTTCGTGGAGCTTCACGGCGTCACAGCTGTGGGGACAGAGAGCACTGCCACTGGCCGGCCGCCACGTGGGTCCGGTCACACAGGCCGACGTGGTGCCGCTGCACCCCGTGGAGGGTGACGCTGGGGTGGGAGGGGGGCAGGGAGGGGTGCGGGGTGCTGTGACAGAGCTGCTCACTGTGGGCGATCCACTCCGCGTCTGCAGTGACAGAAACATGGAGGTGAGTGAATGACAGACAACACTGATGACAACATCATGAGTGACCTCCGCGCGCGTGGAGGTTCCTCTCTAGAACTCTCACACGTTTGTTTTCATTACAGATTCTCCTCCTGATCTGCTCCTGATTTCCGGTTCTGTCAGAGTTTTACAAACTGAGGAAGCCCCCCCCCTGATATATTGGGGGGGGGGGTTTGAGGCTGATCGACGGATAAATGAGGTGAGCTCCTCTGGCAGACCAACGCCGTTTCACGGGGGGAATTCCCGCCAGCTTCGGAGCCGCGCGCCAGGTCGTCTTCTCAGGGGTGGTCTCCGAGCTTCTGCTTCTTCTGAGGGATTCGAACCTGAGACTTTCCTGACGGATCTTGAGTTTTTGATTGTTTTCTGCAGGAAAAGCGCGGCTTTTCCTCTAAAGTAGGATTTTCCAGATCAGGATCAGGTCACGCAAACGCATCACAGTCTGGTCACGCACGACTAAAGTTTGCGTGAATGACTTTAAAGCTCCTGTTTGCGTTCATAACTTCTGTGATTGCAGAATTGAAGTTTCTGTCATTGATTTTTAAAAAGATAAATGTTGATGCAGCATCTGATGGTTTTAGTCTAATTTTCCTAAATATATTTAATTCATAGAAAATGAGAATTGTGGAATAAAAAATATTAAACAGATTTCAGGACGTCTGTCCTCCAAAGTTTCTCGTAAATAAATGCAAACTATTTTATTTTAGCAAAATATTTTCTGGATTTTAGGTAGAACACGTGACTAAATATATACTTTAAATTAGAAAAGCCGCGCGCGTGCTCCCGCGCCTATTTGCATGTTTTGTTTAATGTAAAAATTGCGCGCGCTCACATCGGGGCCTTCAGCCTCCGTCCGCCCTGAAAAAGCGCCTCAATCAGCTGATTAGGTTCTGCAGGAAACACCTGAGCGGCTCCTGCAGCGGGAAGCGCGCGGGACTCACCTGAAAATCCGACAGTTTCTACTTTTAAACCCTTTTTTTTCTTAATTTTTCACATTTCGCCCCGCTCAAACAAACACGCGCGCTGGACAGAAAATACTGTTTTAAAATAAAATAAATGTTTTGATTTGGATAAGGAGATAAGTGTAAAGGAGTCACGCATGCGCGCAATGTCCCCGTCCAGATAAAATTAAAAACAACGTAATTAACGTAAATCAGCCGTTAAGTTTCATTAACGACAGATTTGGGACAAATTCTGAGAAATAGAAGGAAATTTGAGAAAAGTGGAATTTAATAAATGAAATAAAAAAATATGGAAACTTGACAAAAAATATTTGGACAGTTTTTCTATTTTGTAAATAAACTTTAAAAACAAAAATTTCCAGGCACGGAAATTGAGCGCACGAGCGCCGGTTTCAGACAGAATCGTTAGGCCTCTAAAGCAGTGTGCCCCCCCCCTGCACGCCGACAGCACTGTGACCCCCGCTGACATCCCGGTAAATCTCTTTCTTCATGGTTCTCTGCTCCGTTTTAACGTGCAGATCAACGTTTTCGGCAGATTTAGGCCGCTAACGGAGGCGCCTGCGCAGTGAGGAGTTTGTGTTTTTAATCTAAAACTTTTAGCTTTAGGCTGCTTTGATGTTCTGGACTTCATTTAAAACAGTCCCGCTTTAGTTTAAATTTTCTTACGTTGTTTTCGGGTTTTCTTTTCTTCTTTCTTTTATATATTTTTTATTTTTTGACCTGAACCGCCGTGAGTGCCTGGCGCGCGCGGTCCTTGGTTTGGAGCCTGGCAGGAAAAATCTGACACCGACTGAGGAGCAACAACAGGCAGGAGGAGCAGGAGGAGCAGGAGAAGAGGAGCGGCGCGCGCTCGTGGCTGCTCCTTCCATCAGTTTTAGTTTAGAAGTCCTGAGTTTGAGCCGCGCGCACCGCCGCGAGCTTTAGCTAGTTTTAACTTTCTGAAATGTGAATATTTTAGTTTAACTTTGGGCCACGTTTCATGTAAATAACTTCAGGAAATCTTCTCCATTTCTGAAAATTGTTGACCAACTTTAATTGCAGCATTTAGTAAAAATGGCGCAGATTTCCTGAAGTTGCGGTTTGACCCGCAGACGGAGGCTTTTCTTTGCCCTCCTCTGCACGGAGCAGAGACGGGATCGAACCTTTTCTTGCTGCTGTTTGCCTGCGAGCCGCGCCGGAACAGAGTACGGAGTCCTGGCTCCGTTTAACTCCAGAAAATAACAGCAAATAAAAACGCAACTTCGTCTGCGGTCATTTTGCAGCGGGACTTTGAGGCGGATCCCGCCGCCGTCAGGGAACCGGCGGGACGAGCTCGCGCCCCCACCCCTCCGCCGGCTCACAGGCCCCCGCGCAGCCGAGCCCACCATTACCCGTGATTCATGCCGGATCCCGTTTCACTCTTTCCAAAACATCTGCGGTTTGGTTGAACGGCGAGTTCTGTGAGCCTGACGCGCGCGCTCTGCGCGACCCGGCCGCGAGCACGCGCTCTGCAGCTCATCTGAGGCTCTCTTGACCTTTAGGCGCGTTCCCATCAGCATTAAGGGTTTCTCTGAAAACACGCGCGCGCGCCGAACAGAACTTACTTTGCTGTTCCGTGATGGACCGGATCCCCAGAATGTCCGTGACGGAGTGCGACGAGGGCCAAATCCTGTGCATGGCCATGTGTCCGGGAAGGGTGGGCATGCCCGGGGGGGTGGGCACCTTGGATGCGGGGTATGAGTACAGGTGGTTGTATGGTAACGCGGGCTGTGGTGGAGCGTGCGGCGCGGGCTTGCCCGCCTCGTACTGGCTCTGCGGGGTCAGATTCCCGATCTTGTTGCGGAGGATCCGGCTGATGGAGCTGACGGACGGCAGGTTGAACTTGTCGCAGACCCCGTCGGCCAGCAGCCGGTCCCGGATCTCCCAGGCAAAAATCCCGGGGTCTCTCTGCTTGTACGTCCGTATGTGCTTCACCACGGTGGGGGTGGTGACCCGCGGCTTGCTGCCTCCGATGGCCCCCGGGAGGATGGAGCCGGTCTCGTTGTAGCGCGCCAGGATTTTACTGACGCAGCCGTGAGAGACGCGCAGCTGCCGGCTGATGTCACAGGGCCGAATCCCGAGCTGGGCCAGCTCCACTATCCGGAGCCGGATGGCGTTGGGGAGCGGCCGGCCGTTCACGAAGACCCCGCCGAGCTGGTTGACCTCTCCGAAGGCGGGTTCTGGTGTCAAAAACAAACAGACAACAGTGACACAGGCGCGAGCCCCCCCGATCTCCCCCCTCAATGTCTGAAACGCCTGAAGCATCTGGATGAACTTCAGTCTGAGAAGATCCCGCGAGATTAAATCACGCTTTCTGCCTGTTTCTGCGGCACAAAACATTTTTGGTTTGTTTCTGTTCTGCAAGTTTCTGGAACGGAGGCCGAACGCACGCGGATCCCCGCGCGTGCTTGTCAGCTCCACATCCGCCGTTCCTCTGGATGAACGCCTCCAACAATTCATCTAAAGTCTCATCAGCCTGTGCCGCGGGGGACGCGTGTGAGCGCGCGCGACCCCACCGTCTACAAAATCCAACGACGGACTCACCCATGGCGTTGAACCCGCAGAGGAAGTACACGGTTTCCGGTTCGTGGCTCCTGCGGGGATCCTGCTGCGCGTCCAGCGTGCCCGCCGTCCACAGCCGCGATCAGCGAGAACTCTTCGTGCGCGACGACGACCAGAAGTTCAGACGCTCGATGTTCGTGACGGCGCAGCGGGCAGCTTACATCTGCTGGAACCGGGGGGCGGGGCTTAGGTCGCCAGCGCGCCGCTCATTGGCGCAGCCCGCCTCTCCGCGCTCCGGTCCGCGCGATGCTGAGGCGCCATTGGTGCAAAGTTTGACATGACAAGAACACGGGGACCCCCCCCCCCCTGCACACCCCCAACATCTGCAACCCTCCTCATCCTCATCATCATCCTATTCTGCCCCATCTGAAAGGAAAACCGTGGATGCTGCATCACGTATCTGTTTCTTGTTGACGCACGCGCATCATGGATTCATCGTCATTGTCTAGCAGACGCAGCAGGAAAACAACAAAAGAACAAACCAAACCGTTTCTCTGCTCTCCTCCGTTTCACAATAAAACCTAAAAACGGAAACCTGAAGTGGAAGGACGTGATTTCCCCACTCTCCTCTCCTCCTCCTCCTCCTCCTCCTCTTCCTCGCGATCTTCCCCGTCTGCCTCATGTCATCACAAACACCGAGCAGAACCATCCTGGTTCCGGGTCCACTCCGGCCAGTTTTTATTTTTGTCTATTTGGGTATGAAAAACCTTTTCTTCATGTTTTTATTTCATTGAAATGCACGAAAGAATTCAACTGACAGACCAACGTTTCCTTAGGTGACGCGCGTGCGCGTTAATGTTCCACATTTGTGGGACACAATAATCGCTTCACGGCGCTCCCTCTCTGGCGCTCGCGGTCCCTTCGCCGCGCGGGAATCCCGCGTGCGTACAGGAAGCGACACCTCTGCGCTGCTGCTTCAGAGGGAGGCCGCGTGACGTTTGACCCCATCCCGCACGCCGAGTAGCAGCACGCACGGAGGCTTGAAAAGGCCGGCGCGGGTTAGTGCGCGGAATCTGCGCTGACACGCGCAGCGCCTGTGCGGCCTGCACGTGCACAGCAAGGGTTGTTTTGAGTTTTCTGCACGCGGGAGCAGCGGGGGTTTGGTTGACCCGCATCCACATCCGTTAATGTTGAATCTAAAACGTTTTCTTCTTTTTCAATGGATTTGATTTCAGATTTGATTCGTTTTCTGCTTTCAGGACCGTGATGTCGTTGGCGTGCACCTGCACGCGCGCGCTCATTCTCCAGGCCTCTTGATGCTTGAATCAACATGAGGTCAGTGGTGTTGGGGGGGGGGGGTCTCAATCGGCCCGTAGCCTCTTCATCTTCATCAGCAGCGCTCAGAGACGCGCGTGCGCACGCATCAAACATTCAATACAAATGAAGGGGAAACGACTCGATTACTTTTGCATTTTTGTAATTGTCTTTCTTTTCTGTTATTAGTATTAATTTTAATTACAGTGAAAAAGACCCCCCCACCCCCCTCCACGCAGAGCTGCGGGTTTGCCGGGATTCCACCGCATCAGCTGCTCCGGTCTTATTCTGTTAATTATTTGATGGTTTTTATATTTCCTAACGTTTCTAAGGGAAAGTTCATCCGTCCTCAGGGATCTGCGGGATCTGCGGGATCTGCGGGTTCTGTCTGCGCAGATTTAGGATCATCCGCCGCTTCTGACGGTAAAAACCGTTTTGTTCCATCTAGAGAAAAGAGTCACAAACGCAGGAGGAAGATGCGTGAAGTGCGTGTTTTTCAGGCGTGAACGGCAGGACTAGAAGACTTAAATCTTCTCGCGCGCTTAAAGGAAAAATTGATTCATTTGAGGCTAAATTTGTTGGGACGTTTTTGAAAATGATTGAAGCTTTTTTTGTCAAAATTATTTTTTTTGCACATTTTAAAAACTGATAAAAAGTTCAGATTCAACTGCAGAAAAACATCAATAATCTTCCAAAATGATCAACAAGCATAAATATATTTTTATTATCAGTTTTAAAGCAAAAACCTGGAGATCAAAAACAAAAATGATTAAATAAAGTTCAAGTTCAAGTTTAATTTTATTTTACGGTTTCGATTTTTGTTTTATTAAATTCACTTTTAAAACTAATATTTAAATAAAGAACAACAATAAAATAAGAAACATTTCCTAAAATAACATTTTCATCCAACATAAATTGATGAAACTTTTTGCTGATTTTATAATTAATATTTATATTTTTCTGTCTGTAAAAATCCTTTTTGGTTTTATTTTCTGACGTCTCTGCGCTGCAGCGTCTTGACGGAACTCGATTATCCGCAGACCCCCCCCCCCCCCCCAGCTGCTCCCGTTGACGGTTTAATGTTGTGATGCTGCGGGACCGTAAGGGATTATTGCGGTGATCCTTCATCTTTAGGGGGGGGGTCCCTGTCATCTCCTCACAAACCAGAACCTCTGCGGCCCGAAGCGCAGCGGCTCGGCGCCCCTCTGCAGGTCAACCCCCCCATCCCAGCGCGGGTCACCCGCGCCGCGGCCTTAGTGGGGGGGCGCGCGGCGTCTTCATGCTTCAGTTTGACCGGGAGGCCCGAACCGGACCGTATTTCTGACGCTCACGTGCGTTTATCACCCCAACGTCTGCGCATCTGGCACCGATTAGCTTGATTTCCCTCCGCTCCTGTCCCGGCAGAGGACACGGGGGGGGGGGGGGGGTCTGCGAAACGTGCAAACGGGGTGTTGATGACAGACCACACTGTGGCGGGAAAAACCGAGGAGTCACACCTGGAGGCGCGTCAGGTAAACCCGGACACGCGGGCCGATCAAAGAAAAGACCCGAGATCAATTTCTGAGACAAAAAAATAAATTAAAGTCAAACTAAAGAATTTTCCGGTATTTTGATCAATTAAATGTGAAAACATGAGCGGAGGGAAAAACGTTTCACTGATCAAATGCCGGAAAACATCTTTAGACTTTTTCCTTTCAAAATTCTGACCGTTTTAAATAAAAAAAAAAAAATGAATAAATAAGCATTTACAATAAAATATCACATATAGAATAAAACTTTATTGATCCCGCAAAGCGGAAATGACTTTTTATAATTGAACAGCAGATCAATAATAAACATGACTAACATAAAAAGCAGAATATTTGTTGATGAGGAGTCTGAGGCTGCAGGAGCAGCGATCTCCTTCCTGCAGGGAGGTGTAGAGGAGGATGAGGAGGATGAAGAGGATGCTTTAAACCAGACGTATTTAATGTTTAAAAATTCTATTAAATCTAAATATTTTCATGACGTCATGGTAAACATTCCAAACTGTTGTTATTCTGGTTTTAATTGGTTTTGTTTGAAAACTTTCTTAGTCCGCTGCGTGCGCGCGCGTGTATGGGCGTGTGTGTGTCTGTGTGTGTGGGGGGGGGGGTGGTTTACGCCGATGGTTCAACGCCACCAAGCAGCTTTAACGTTGCTGTGGCGCCACCCTGTGGACGTTATGGAGCATTAACAGAAATAAATCAGAAAATGTTTCAATTATGAAAAAGATGAAATTATTTGATCATAAAATGTTTGACTTTATTCAGTTTTAGTTCCATTTGTGTGTAAAGTGAACATGATGCTTTTGTGTATTTTATTCCTTCTGTAGGATAAAATTCTGATCAACAAATTAATTTGGATCAATAAATAAATAAAGTAGAAACTGATTTGAATGAAACTGAGATCCAGATGTTTTCTTCTTGGGACTAAAAACGTCCCTCCTCCGGCAGGGGGCGCTCGTGTCAAGCTAATGCGCCACACAGAGGGACCGGCTGAAGGTGTATGGAGTGATATTTCTGCCACCACGTTGAACACAAAACTTTCTAAGTTTTTTACTCAAAAATTGTTTTTTTTGCTTTCAAAAACGTTTTTTGCGTTTGCAAAACACATTTTTTCGCGTGCGTTGTGTCAAATCTCGCTTTTGTCCTATCTTTGGTTTTACTGACTACCTTGAGCGCGACTTAGCGTGACATGACTGCCTCTGGCATCACCAAAAAGAAATTCACATGCGTTGTGTGTCATCTCACTTTTTTCCTATCTTTGCTGAGTTAGGTTTCGGTTTGACGTCACCAAGCTGCCATCAAACAGCTGCTGATTGGTCCAGATTTTAACCAATCAAATCGCCATATGAATCAAACATGGTGTCTGCTGCCGAGGCTCAGAGGCTGAAGCAGCTCTTTTTACCTTCATTTTTGTATTTTTGGATGAAGACGTTTTCATTTTTTTAAAATATAATTTTAACAATAATTCATACTTTTTTCAGCATTATTCATTTTTATTAAGTCAGATTTGTGAATTTATCGCTGAGGATCTCCTAAAACTGTAAAGTTTATCTGCTGACATTAAATCAACAGGCCTGTGTGATCTGTGAATCCTGCAGAGCAAATTATTAGTGAAAAGAGTATTTTCTTTAAGGTCTGTTTATTAAAACAAAACAATAAAAGATTCAAAGCACATATTATTTAATACTGCACATGTGTTTAGGATCAGATGAACAGCAATAATAAGCAAAAGAATGATGGCTCACCACAGTAAACTCAATGTAAATAACACAGAAGAGGCATTTTTTGACTTTTATTATCATTTATGTTTTAGAACTTGTAAGCGTTTGTCCAAAGTTAAAAAATATTAGTCATCTAAAAATGCTATTTTCTCTTAATATTTCAACAATTTTGACTAAAATAAAACAATAGTTCAGATACAAATCTTAAAAAGTGTTGCTTCCCTGCTGGACGGAGTCAGAGCTCGGACGTTTTTTTTCTGCTGCAGACATTTTAAACACGTTCATCACTAAACTGACATGAATAAATATTAAACTCTGTTTGATTTTAGCTGCTTTGCTGCTCATTATGGGTTTTACTCTGAGAGAAACGGGCCAGAATCATTGAAAACGGCAGAACCCTGTACGAACACCGACACAAAGTCTAAAGTCCATGTCTTCCTCGGCGTACCGTCAATATGAGACAGAGACACTTGATTGGTCAGAATCTGGACCAATCAGCAGCTGTTTGATGGCAGCTTGGTGACGTCAAACCGAAACTTAACTCAGCAAAGATAGGAAAAAAGTGAGATGACACACAACGCTTGCGAATTTCTTTTTGGCGATGTCAGTGGCAGTCATGTCACGCTAAGTCGCGCTCAAAGTAGTCAGCAAAATCAAAGATAGGACAAAAGCGCGATCTGACACAACGCACGCGAAAAAATGTGTTTTGCAAACGCAAAAAACGTTTTTGAAAGCAAAAAAAAGTTGTTGAAAGCAAAAAAAAACAATTTTTGAGCAAGAAACTTAGAAAGTTTTGTGTTCAACGTGGTGGCAGAAATATCACTCCATAAAGGTGGCGCTGCGCCTGCGTCTGTCCTGCTGCTCCTTTTTGGGTTTTGGTTTTTATTCACAATAGAAACACGTTTAACAATATCTGGTTACAAAGCTTTTAACCTGAAACAGCGAAATGAAATTTAAAAAAGAGAATTTAAATCAAGACAGGAGTTTCTGCTCACTAGAAATAAAACATTTTAAAGCTTTGAGCTGCTTCTGCCTCAAAGCAGCATCGTTCCAGGTCCACACCCCACCCCAGAATGCTTTGCGCGTGACATCACCACCTCCACGTGAGAAGAACTGAAGTAGTAATAATAAAGATCTTATGGTAGTAACTTAGCAAAACTTAGAAGGCAAAAGGAAAATGAACTTTGCTCTAAAACTGCTTCCTTGTCTAATAAAAGCAGTGAGAACATCCCTGAAAATGAGCTGATAGAACTTGGTGAACATCAGAACAAACTGGAACAGATGTATAGAAGGAAAAGGTGCATTTAAGTGGATGGAAGAAGGGGAACAATGTTCTGCCTATTTTTTTGGATTACAGAATTTTACTTTCAGCAATAACTCTCCAGATTCTCTTCAAATTAACAACAAAATTCAAACTGATCATAAAATTCTTGGCTCTTTTTGCTCTGACTATTCCAGCAAATTTTCCTCTAATTATTCAGATATTAAAACGTGGGAGCTGCTAGATTCTATTAAACATTGGAAGATTATCAGTGAAAGACATAAAACTCTGTGATGCCAGTATAACCTCAGAGGAAGTGGAAGATGCTCTAATGATTCTAAAAAAGAACTAATCTACCGTAACGATGGATGGAAGTGAATTTTACAAAAACTTTTCAACAGAATTTAGTCCTTTTATCCCCCAGATGCTCATTGAAGTATGAATCTGGGAAAACTACCTCCCACTCTGACACAGAGTGTTATATCGCTAATACCCAAACCTTTAAATTGATAACTGATTCATCTCTTTACTTAATAACGACCATAAAATATTAGCTTTACATTTTAGCCAAACGAATTAAACAAACATTCACATCCATAGAATCAGTCTGGGTTCATGTCTAATAGACACATTACTAATAACTTCAGATTAGTCTTGGATTTATTAGATTATTCCGAACTATAAATGAGAATAGTTTTATTCTGTTTTTGGACTTTTATAAAGTCTTTGATAACCTAGAACATAAATTCATTTATTGATCTTTGGAAAAATTTGGTTTTGGACCATTTTTATAAAAGCTATTAAAACTCTACAATAATTCTAACAGCACAATCAGACTTAAATACGGTACGTCTCCCAGAGTTCAGGTGGGTAGGGGGGCACGCCAAGGCTGTCCAGTGAGCCCCTCTTTATTCCTGCTAGCAGCCTTCATCCAGGAAAATAACATCCACGGTATTTCAGTCGCTGATTAACAAATTCTACAAGTTGCTGACGATAAAAATATATTTAGAATCAAAATATATTTAATAGAATCAAATAAACACAAAGAAAAAGTATTTCATGATCTTTTATATTCCTAACTCCTCAGTGTTTTATCAGGATGTTTGGATGAACACAGAGCTGAGATCCATCAGTTATTGAGGGTCATTTCCAACGCCACACTAAGACATTCAGATCAGATTCTCGTTGTCAATCAAGCTTATTCAAAAATGTTCAGAAGCTTCTGGCCTTAAACTTAATATAAATAAATGTGAACTTTGACCCATTTCAGTTTAGCATGGCATACCTGTAAAATCAAAAAAACTTATCTTGGAATTATTATTTCTAAAAACACAGAGGATAGATGTCATTTAAATTTGAATGCCATCGTTGAAAAGACCAGAAACAGGTTTAACCGCCGGTTTCAGAGGGACGTCACTTTACCAGGAAGAACTTTACTGTCCAAAGCTGAAGGAATCTCAGATAATCATCACTAATCTCAATGTAAACACCTGGAAACCGTTGATAAAATGCTCTACTAATGTTTTTGGAAAAATAAAACTCACTACTTTGAAGATAAAGTGCTTTTGAACACATTAGACGCAGGAGGACTTCATGTCTTAGATTTCACCTTAAATTAAACCATTAAGATCAATTGGATTAAGAAATTCCTTAGTAACCCAGATTCCTTATGGAATCTTATCCCAAACTATTTATTTTCTAAACTCTGTGGACTTCCTTTTCTTCTTATCTAACTATAACATTCAGAAGTTAAATTAGTAAATTTCTCAAACAAATGCTTCTGGCCTGGTCTCTAATCTATAAACATTTTCTCCTCACAGCTTTTTCGTTTGAAGAAGCGACTTGTAGCTGCGACTTTCCTCTGTGTCGGATTATGGAGACCTGATTCACATGAATGCTTTGAATGATTGACACGCTTTATCATTCTTCTCTGAGGTTCATCACTACTGTATATGTACAGTTGGATTCTGGAGTGGGTTGGCCCGCCCTGGCCATACGGAGGAGGAGTCATGGGTACACTTTCATTTCTGAGGCTCTGCTTGGACTCCTGCCGACCTCCATCTGTTCCTTACCGTCACAGAGGAGCGCTGATTCTTATTCTCTTCGTTCACGTGATCATGTGTTGCTCTCTGTTCCATTTGCTCACACTGAACTGGGCAGAAAGGCTTTAGTCCACCTCATGCATGGAACGTGTTGCAGGAGGACTGGAAGTTGACAGAGTTGATTTCCTTGAATGCTTTTAAATTTAAACTGAGAGGTCTCGATGCTGACTCCTTAACATGCACTTGTTTTTCATAATCGGTTTGTTATTTCCTGTTATTTTGCTCTTTGTTATTATGTAAATGTATTTTAGTCGCTGCTGCCGCTTGGCCAGGACTCCCTTGAAAAAGAGGTTTTTAATCTCAACGGGACTTTCCGGGTTAAATAAAGGTTAAATAAATCAAATAAAAACTTTCATATCTGGAATAATATTTTATACAAAAATAAATCTTTATTCTTCCTGTACTGGTTTATAAATAACATAAATAACATGTAAATCCACTTTTTGACTGTAGGGGGCGTTTAATGTCCCACAATCCATTTATAATATTCCAGCTACCCCCCCAAGAATTAGCAGTAGTGATGGATGCAGGAATGAAGGAATTATAATGTTATTTAAAGGTTTTGTACACCTTTACCCTCCATTCAGTCTCTTGATTTGAAACTAACATGAGTTTAGACCTGCTTCACTACGAGAACCTCTACAAGAAATCAAAGATAAGATCCCCGTTTCAGGAAGATATTGCAGTCGTTCCCCATGTGACCCACTATTGGAGAACATCTGCCCCAGATGTTGAATGGAAGAAAGTTTGGACTTTGTCCTCCAAATATTTTATTTCAAATGAACCTTTGGGATGTTTGCTTTAAACTTCTGCTGCAGCCAAATCCTCACATAGAGACGCTGAAACAATCCCATCTATTCTGGAAATGACCACCAACAACAACTTTATGGAAAGACTTTCCCTCTTTTGTAAAATAGAAAATGTATAAAACATTTGATCTGATATACAAAGATATATTATTAGGTTTTTATAATGTTAAAAATAATAAATAATAAAACACAGAATATAAAAAGAATGACAAAGCAACTATATGAAGATGTTTTATCTGTTTTTGACAGAAAACACTGAGTCTGTCAGTGAAACTGCCTGATAGAGGCTGATTGATCATCATGTTGGATCTGATGTTCAAATGCTTTTTCTGTTTAAATCCTCATTTAGTCTTACAGCGTCTCCTCCTCCTCCTCCTCCTCCTCTTCCTCCTTCTTTCCCTCTGTCAGACTCCAGACTGCAGGAAAGGATGAAGATGAAGAGGAGGGGGGTGGGGCCGCAGGTGTTGCAGCGTCACACAGGGAGGG
>JAUDJI010000400.1:0-14336 GCA_037389245.1 Oryzias sinensis | reverse complement strand
GATTTCATTTTCATGTAGATGCAATCATGCAGGAATTAAAAGAACATGGCAGCAGCTAAAAGTGAAGTATAAATATATTTGACATATGAAACATCTACATAGCAAGACCTAATGTTGTTTTCATTTTATATATGTGATTGACTGCAACGAAAAACGGTAACGCTCAAACAAAAACGTAATGGGGAAATGACAAAACATCGAGTCGAGGTCTCAAAATCCTCGCACGACGTAAATGTAATTCTCTCTGAATTAATGCAGCCTCCTCGTCTATTGGGTCCTCCAAAAAAGGACAAGCCATTCTTGTCACTTAGACCGTCTCTGTGTGACGGAAATGTGGCCAATGAAGGTTAAAGCGAAAAATACCGCTTCGTCTTTAAAAAGGGGAGGGGACCGGCAGAAACTTTGAGTTTGGAGAATAAAACCTGCTCCCGACCAGGTTAGGTTCACAGCATAAGTAACCATGGATACTGACTCCGAGTAAAAGTTACCTCTCTTTCAGAAACGGGCTTGACTTACTCTGCTTTCTCTGGTTTGACAAACCTCCCATTCTGAAACGGAAAACCCAGGGTTTCCCTGATTTCCGGGTTTATGAACTCAGAGTTTACACTTAACCTCCTTTCTGAAACAGGCCCCAGGAAGACTGTGTCCTGCAGTCTGAGTTTAGTTTTTAATCTTCAAGCTTTTATAAACTGTTTCTGTTTATCAGGACAGGATTTTCTTTATGTTTTTGAAACAAGAACGATTTTTTTAACAACCCATCGAAGATAAAATATCAATAAAAACAGAAAAACATTTATTTAATGTTTCTTATTGCCTTGGCTAAACATTACATAAAAACAAGGTTTTAAAAATATATGTTTTCAACCATTTGGTTGAGCAGGAACTTCACGTATATGTGATATTATTTCAAATGTAGTATTGTTCCCGGTCAAAACACAAAATCAAACTTTTATTTGGAGTCTTGACAACAAAATGAAGCAGAAGATAAAAGTGAAGATGAAAAGTTTTTGCCTCCTTTCTCTGCCTGTGATGTGATGAAGGCTTCAGTTTCTGTCTCTGCTGCATCGACTGTGGGAGCAGAAGTTCATCAAACTTGTCTTCTCTGTTACTTTAAAATCCCTCCAGTTTTCTTTTTAGAACTCATATTTGCACAAATATACATAGATGATGAAAGTTTTTCAAGTGACTCAACACTTTCCACAATGTGAGAGAAAGGGGAGGAACCTGAGGTAAACCTGCAGGATGGAGAACATTTCTGTCAGCAGCTTTGATTGGTTTAGATCATAATAGTTTGACTTAATGTAAAATTCAGTTTTCTTTATCGTCTGAGGATATGGAGCAGCAGTTCTGAGGTGAAACAAGAAGGACAAAGAGAAGTGCTGGAGAACAGAACATCCACAAAGAAATTCATCTAAAACATTCAAAATAATCCTTGATTTAACCCTCAGAGATGTTTGACCTCCATCCAGACACATTTAGGATCTCCAGCTGCAGAAAAACGTGTCAGATTTCTGTGTCGCTTCCTGAAGCTGAGAAAAAAACATTTTGAACTCCAGATTTTCAAATTACAGATTAATGAAGAGAAAAAAAATGCAAACATGAAATAATAGAGGCTGATAAATCTACACAAAGACTGAAAAGGATCCCAGTGCATCATGGGATATCCCCTTTATCAACTGTTGTGGCAGAACCTCAGTCCTGTCAGCCTCTATAAACTCAGTCTGAGTGTGGAGCTGCTTTCTGGAGGATGTTTTCTCTCATCTGCTCCCTTGTTTTCCACGGGGAGTCGTGACCCCCCCCCCTGACACTAAGGATCCTTTTCTGTGGTTTTTCCACGGTCAGTCCCAGGTCAGCAGGGTCTGAGTCCTCTCTGTGAAACTGTCAGCTTCTGTTGATGAATCTGAACTGATGACATTAGATGAGGAATGTGTCTTCCTCTCAGTCTGTTTGCTGGTTTTTCTGGAGGCAGCAATGAAGGTTTGATGTTTTTATCCAAAAATGTCATGGAAGTCAAATCTCACATTCAGATTCAAGTGGACTGTCAGAGTTTAATAATAACCTCAGGACAGAGATAACCTGATCTGATTCATTCACACGTGTTTTTACTTCATGATTCATTACAATAATCTATTTCAGGTTCCAACAAACCAACAGTCCACTCAGACAATGTTTCCTCCTTCACTGTCACATCCAGAAACACTGAACAGTCTTCATCAGTGAAGAAGATTCTCATCTTCTCACCAGCTTCCTGCTCTGAAGGAAACATCTTCATTCATCATCATGGACAGCCAGACCAACCTCTGTAGAAACACAATCCTCTAGTTCCAGACTAAAGAAATGATCCCTGAAAGTAGAGTCTTGGTGAGTTCTGGATGTTGTTTGTCCTCTTCTGTCTGCAGACAGGAACTCCTGCTCCTGGTCTCCTCCTGCAGATCACAGACTCACACCTCCTCCAATCAGACTGCAGCTCGTTTCTGAATAAAAAAAGCATTTTAGTTCTTTTCAATCATTAAAGTAACCTAACAATGAAATGTTAAAATATCTTCAACTACACCAAGTATTCCCCAACATCTTTGTCCAGTTGTGTCAAACTGTTAGGAATAATTAGAAATAGAATAGTTAGAAACTCTCTTTTTTACTATTATTACATTTACCTATACCTTTTATTACACTAATGGTTTAAACTTAATTCACTGAGCATGTATTGTCATCTCAAAATTATATTACATTTGAAGACAGCACAGCCAAACTATTGTTCTAACAGTTTCTTCTCATCCTCCCTTTTCCTGTGCATGTTATCTGCTGAGCAGGCCTCAAACTTATCTTCACTTTAGCCTTGGAGCTTCCCTCCAGCAGTAACCTGTGGGCGTGATTTTCACACAAAGATCCTCAGAACATCTTCTGAATATGCAAATGCAGGGTTTTTATACCAAAGCCCATCCCTGAGCTCGTTGGTTCGGACTTTGAATGTACCATGTTCATCTGTCTGTCCCCTTCGTGTTTGTGCGAAGTAAAACCTCCACAAAAGCTAAGTAACTGTCTCTGAGTCATTATTCATTATTTCTGTGTGTAAGAAACTGACGGGGTAACGAACCAACCTAATATTTTTTTATTAATACAGTCCTTTCTAGAAAATCCAGTTTCTTCACAGAAAGGAAATCCAAAGTTGATTTTTTTCTGATTCGTCTGAAACTGACGTCCATCTGTTCGTTATCCCCTGGCAATAAAAACATAAAGTTGTTGTTATGGAGATACAAATCAACAGAAAAACAGTCAATTTGAAAAAAAAAGTGTGTTTTCCACCAATTTATCACATGTAGTCATTACCAATACGATCATCTTAATCAATGTGTTTTTCTGAGTCAGTTGAGGATGCTGATCGTATTGATAATCGCTCATGCAGAGCAGCAGGACTGCGGTCCAAAGTCTCCTTTGTAGCTCACACTGTAACCCCCCCTCACCCCCGCCTGCAGACAGAAGCTACAAGACTCACGTGGAGCAGCAGGTTCATTCTAGCAGCCACAGATCTTTTTACAAGTGGGTTGTGGAAAATCTCCCAATAAACACTATAAAAAATAATTTCAGACACAACTTATGAAGGAAAAGAACTTTATGTTAAAAGAGGAAACATGAAATGAAAATACGTAGAACCCAGCAGATCTAAACGCTACATAGTTTGTCCAAGTGGGGTTAGTGCGCATGCACGATTCAGCATCAGTACGAAACACAATTGTTTAAGCCACAGTCCGTGCACATCATTTATCAGATTTTTTAACCACTGGCACCTGGGGGGCTCCGTATATTTCAGCCCCTCAGAGCTGAACCTCATACTCTTTAGGACCCAGCAGCGTCTTGACTGCTGCAACTGGAGTCACGTGATTTCTGTAGAGAAGTGAGGGGTCGCAGAAGTGAGAAAAGTCGCAGCCATTCATGCATACACACAAACAGACACACAGAGGGAGGAGTTCTGTTCTCAGTCAGACAGCAGAGTTTGTCCAGCAGAGACAGACGTTGGAGTTTCTCCATTTTCTTCTTCGGTGAGTCTTTGTGTAAAAGTTGTTTTCTGTTCTCATCATGATGAAGCTGTTGTTTCTGATCTGTGAAGAAAAGAGCAGCAGACAAACACAACAGGTCACTGACTGACAACATGGCCGCTCTGAAAGTTTTCATGAAGGCCTGAGACGGTTCAGAGAAACTCTGGTCCCTGCAGAGCAGACCAGCATTGCGTCGCGTAGGGCGCTGGCCAAACCGAAGTTCGGAAAGTTATTTATAGTTCGTATTTTTTATTATCACAGCTGTTTGTTAACATAGATTTACTTGAAATGATCAGTAACAGAAGCTCATTGTAACCGATTGAGCACCGCAGCCGCTCCTCCCTCGCTTCCTTCCTTCCTCCCTCAGAGAGCGCGCCCCAGCGCGTTTCTCGCGGAGACGCGCGCGGGGGAGCGCGCTGTTGCTTACTTTTAGTTGAATCGTGTTTACATCTGATGAGAAGGCAAAAGAAAAACAATGCCAGGAATGTAGAAGGAATGAAGAAAAGTTGCTGTAATGGCTGAGAGACAGCAGGAAGGTTCTAGCAGTGACAGAAACAGAGGTGGAAACATTCAGGCTAAAGCTACTTGGTTCCAAACAAACTCACTCACCGGGCAAATAACCCCCCGCGCTCACACACATTTGACAACATCCGTTTGTGTTCTCTATCTTCTGTTTGTCCATTTAAAAAAAATGCATTAATGTTCTAGACTCGGATTCCAGGGGGGTCAAACTCAGTCACACAGGGGCCTAAATTAAAAACATGCTTTAGGTTTGAGGCAGAACAAGATAAACTGAAAAAAAATAACTAAAGCTAAACTTTTAGACATTTAAAACTGAACGTTTTGAACATAAATAAGGATAAAAACAGCAACATTAATCCAATTTTGCTCTCCGTAAAATAAATTCTCTCAAAATTATACAAATATGAAGATGCTGCATGACAAAAGTCTGGAAATGTTAATAATAGGAAAGAAATAACAAATCATGTCTTTCTGTTTTCTTTGCTCTTTTGTCAATTTTTAGAGCTGAACTCCTGCGTCATTTTTAGAAATAACTTTGTTTCTGTTTTGTGTGTCTTTGTGAAACATATCAGAGGATTTGATTTTTTAAAATCTGTTATTGTGAATATCATTTTTAGGTCTATAAAACATTAAAAACTAAATCATAGAACTCATCAGTGGGATTACTCCAAAAATGTTTGGCATTTCCCTAATTTAGTGAAACACCAACACTAGAAATCCTCCAAAAAAACTCAATAAAAAAACACTTCTGGCTACCAATAAAATGGTCCCAATTGTCTTCCAGCTGTACTGATCAGAATTTACAGAATCAATAATCATGGAGAAAATAAAGGAGCTTGTTTGTTCTGATTTTGTTTTAAATAATTTTTTGAACTAGATATACCAAAAAACTGATAGTTTTTATCCTTTGAAACAACACTGAATGATGATAAAAGCTGCTTCTAGAAGGGAGAAGGATGTGTGATGGTGGTTAGATGGTGATTTAGTTTCTCTTTATGTTAAAAGTTTGGATAATTATTATTTTTGTGAGTGACTATTAAGTTTACAGCCTTTTGCTTTTAATATCACTTTGCCTGAACGACATTTTGGATCTTAGTTGAACATTTGGAGATTTTTGACAACAATGAATAAAAATATGCTTAAAATAAAAAATGTCTCTATTTTTACATATAGTTTAGTTTGTTTTCTTTTGAAAATCTTCCCAACACAAAGTTTATATCAAACAGCTTTGACGAAGGTGAGAGAGAATCAGGACAGATGGACGGAAACTGGTTGGTCTGATGGTGGACACTCAGGACAAAGACAGTTCATACCAAGGCAGTCATTTTAAATAGTATTCTTATTTTAAAAAATAAACATGCATTAGCAAGATGTTTAATTATTTCAAACAGTTAATAATCCTTGCTTGGCCATAGGATCTAATTTTTAATTATATTTTATTTAATATTTATCATATTTGCCATAGGATTTAGTGGAGAAGAACACAGACTAGAGGTTGGTGATTCATCTGATAGAAAAGAGAGCAGAGATGAAAAGTAGGAATAATTCAACTATTAAAGTCACAAAAACCAATAAGTTCATTCTGGTTTAAACTTCTGCTGAAAACATGTTCACTTATTTTAGGAAAACAAGAGCAGGCACACATGACAAGTCAGTCCCAACAGAGAAGGATGAGGAGAGACGATGATGATGATGATGATGATGATGATGATGATGATGAGGGAGAAGAACAGAGAGGAACAGAGGAGATGCTGGGTCATTTAATGTGGTCAAACACAGCGACTCAACATCATAACCTGCTAAAATGTTTTTTATTTAAATAATCAATATAATACTGAACTTCATGGACGTTATCTTCCATCTTCTTGGTGCTTAGCATATGAAACAGCGGCCATTTTGATCCAAATTCTCAACCCCATAACTTGTTTTAATGTTAGGAGATTTTAATATTTGTGTTGTTAGAAATAAACATTTATTTCAATAATAACCATATAATTCAATCAAAAATGTCATACTGCTTGCTGAATAGATTTCAGTTCCATGTAAAAGTTTTGAATACGATGGAACCAGCAGCAGGGAGAAATACCTTCAGAGAGAGCTGGAAAGATGGAAGAAGAATGTAGAAGAAGAGAGGAAAGAAATGCTCCAAGAATTGGTGACTTCAGCAGAAGATCCATCACAACAATACTCAAGGTTTAGACAGGAAGCACTGTTTTGAAATGTCCTTTGATGAAATTCATTTTACATTCCTTATAAAACAAGGACAAAATGGACTCCTTTCCACAAACAAACCAAAGTTTGGTTTCCTTTGTAGGCAGCGTCTATCTGCTCAGAGGAAGGACAGAAGAACAAAAAATAAATTCAAGAGGCAAAGAGCTGAACTACAAGAAAAAAATGAAAAAGAAAAATCCAAAAAATATGCCAACGTTTAACAGATTCTGATTCACCATGTTCAAAAGTAAAAAGACCAACTTCAAATTGCGTCATCAATCCCCAAACAAAAAAAACAACCTTACTTTACCATGAATTACATTTAAGAAATTAGAAATAAATATAAAAAAAAAAATCACCAAAGACGAATAAAGCAGCTAAAAAAAATATCAAACACAGGTTGCAAAAATCTGAAAGTGACTCACTTGGATACTAAAACAAGAAAATGAAAAATCCTGAAAGAGATCCAGCAGGTTTTCTGAAGCCTCAAAAGAAAAAAATAGGGATTCTGTGTTAGAGATGATGTGAGTAGAATGATCCCAGGAACCAAAAAACACCAAAGTGGAAGAAATTCAAAATGCGGAAAAGGTTCTATGTTCATATGCTGTTGTAGTTCTCCATTATTATTTTTATAAACTTCATTAAACTGCAATTTCCTTCTAATTTTCCTGTGCTTATGAAATGAAAACTCTGCTACAAACTCCCAGCATTGAATTTTAGAGGATGGAATTCCAAATGAATCTGTGTTTGTCCCTTCAACCCCGTCACCATGTTCAACCCTGTTATGCCGGTTTCAACCCTGTAACACAAGTGTCAATTTATTTATAATAGTATTAATAATAATAATACAGAACTGTGTGTTGACTTTTGTGTAAAATGATGAGAACTATCTTAAAGTCTGTATTTTGGATTACAAATCTTCCAATAATTTGCCCATTTCAGGAAAATGACCACTGTGAATTATGCCAGTTAGTCACATTTTAGGATTTTAGAGAAGAAAAACATTTATTTAAGAGAAATGTTCAGTTTGAAATGATTTAATTACAACAAGGGACATATAATAATTTAATCATATTGAATTTTTCATAAACAATTTTATTTTAATATTCATGGAGATTCCATAGTGTACGTAACGGGGTGGAGCATTTACTTTTACCACAACTATGTGGGGGAGGGGCTCATTCAATTCAATTCAATACAATTAAATTGTATGTAAAGCCCAAAATCACAACGGTCGTCTCGATGGGCTTCGTACCGCTAATTGTAAAGTAAAACATCAAATCAAAAAGGTTAATGAATACATGGAATTCAACATGAAAATACTAAATTGAACTAACAAACTGACTAAACTAAACTGGGCATCCCTGCCCTTAGACCCCCCCCTTCGCTCTTAGACTCAGCGCTTCTGATTCCAGACCTGCAACAAACAGCTGCTGTAACACATTTCAGTTTCTTTGCCTTTGTGTTTGGTTCCTTGTTTTTCTTTAGAGGTCTGCGTTCATTTCCTGTTTTATTTTGTAGGGTATCCTGTTTTGTTGCTGTGGTGGGTTTTACTTTGGGTCCCCATCTGTCCTGATTGTGTTCACCTGTGTCTCATTTGGCTGTATGTATTTAAGTCCTGTCCTTCCCCTCCTCCTGTGCTGGTCCATAGTTTGATGTTATGCTGTTCTCCTGTCTCTGTGTAGCTTTCATGTCTCCCCTTCTGAGTATTTCACGTTTCGAGTTTCTAGCCTGCTTAAGCAGTGGTTTTTGGTTTTGTAGTTTCAGTTATTAAAGCCCCCGTTCCCCTGCAACCTCCTGTCTCCTTCATCCTCTCTGCGCCTGGGTACTGTCCCAACTTCTCCCGTAACAGCTGCTTACTGATAAAAAATAGTTGTCATCCATAAAATGTATGTACTTCATGTAGGGCTGGGCGATAAAACGATAATTATCGTTATTGCGATATTACCTTTTTTCGATAGTGAAATGAGTCTATTGCGATAAACTTTCGTTTTAAATGAACACGGGAGACACTTGCAGAAAATGAATGTTCCGTCTGAAGAGAAGTTAACAAACTCGAGCCAAGCGGGCGCAGATGAAGGTTCAACAGGCATTGTAGAACGGACCGGCCCGAAAAGTTCCACCGTGTGGACGTTTTTCGGTTATCTAAAGTCGGATAAAAGTCAAAGTAACGTCTACTGCAAATTGTGCCAAAGATACGTTCCTAATAAATGTGGAAATACCACCAACCTTTTTTCTCACTTAAAGCAGCACCACCCCCTCGAGCATGCTCAATGTCAGACTTCAAAAACAACGGTAAGACCTGCGCTGCAGCAGCAGTCTTTACATTCGGCCTTTTCCAATGTAACGCCATACGACAAAAAAGTCTTCCTTGCCCGCAATCTGTAGGCTTTTGTTCATTTAGCAGAAATCACACTGACCATGGTGCCTATTTGTTGCCTCACAGAATAGGAGGCCATTTAAGTTGATCTGTTGTTCTTTTTTGACTTGTCTTTGAAAGCTATTCGAAAATGCACAAAGTATTTAAATAAGAACATTTTTGTTTTAAGCTTTCTTTAATTTCTTGAAGAGCATATTAAAGAAACTGAGGAGTTTCTTGGGAGTTTTTTTTAGTTTATTTTTTTTATATTGACATAATTGTGTGTCAATTTTTCGTCTATTTTTCTGTTAAACTTGAAAGTTCAAACATTTGAATTTTTTGTGGTCTTTTAAAACTGTGTGCAATAAAGATTACTTTGAAAAATATAGTTATTTGATATCGTTTTTAATATCGTTATCGCACAATATGAAAAAAACAATATCGTGATATGAAAAATCCAATATCGCCCAGCCCTGACTTCATAGGGTTTGCTGGATTTTGAGGAGTCTGCATCAAAGTGAAATTTTTTCTATCATCTCACTCATCTCTAGTCTAAATGTTTGACAGATTTATTCTGCATTTACACTGCAGGTCTTGATGCCCAAATCCGATTTTCTGACTAAATCCGTTTTTTTTTTTTTGACATCCCGCTTTAATCATCTTTTAAAGTGACCCGTATCCGATTTTTGCATTTACACTATACAATGCTGAAACTATCAAACGTAGATGTTCTGAGTACTACGTAGCAGCATGATTTGAAAACACGAAGGAGGAGGCGACCTCTACAAATTATTTTTTATACGGAGAGTGACCAAAGAAGGATTCAAAATAAACATGAAAGGTGAATTTTACAGAGAATGTGAATGAGAATGTGAACAATATGGTGGATGTAGTGCGGACAACAGATGATTTGACGATGACGACAGAGGAAACTGACGACTTGACGATGGCGAATGAGATAAAATGTATGGGATTTTAGAAGGACAGGTGTTGGGTGGAATAGAGAAGAAACAGAAAGATAAGGACAAGGAGAAATTGCATAAAGTATTCGTTCAGATGGATTTGAAACAGACTTGAAGTACGATGACATTTATTCATCAGTTACGGGAAAAAGAGTTGGAAATGATAAAACAGATGCAGGAGTTGGATAAGAAGGTGAAAGAAGTCTCATGGAAAGAAAAAAGGGAAGCTAAACGGAAGCATAAGGAAACTGACAAAATTAAACGCACAGTGCATCAACTGACTCTTGCAGCCACAGCGTTGACTATGGTGAAGACAGAACAAGACAGTAATAAATCTGCCGTGACAACATCTTCTCTCCAGACACCCCTCTCTGGCATTTACCCCTCCCTTCCAGTAGGGACAGAGCCCCCTGTTTTCACCCCCTCCCACCTATCCTCCACAGGACATGTACCCGATGCTGAGATATGCGGTGAAGTGGCCTGTGACAGGACAGTTTGTTAGGCCTGTGGACCAGGACCTGACTCCTGAAGAATAGCAGCACATAGCCTCAATATTGCGGGAAAGGCGACCCAGAATGGCAGAAAACAGAGAAGACCCCTCCAGAGACCTCATAAACCTTCGCACAGAACACCCCTCTGCACCACTGGTAAGTGAAGGAGCAGACGCTTACTTTTGCTCACACAGCACTCCAGCTCGACAGGGAGGAGACTTGAGACAATTGCTAGGCGGAACAGCCACAGTCACTGAGATCCAGTCTATGGAACAGCGTGCGGGTGTGCAGGACCACCCAGACTCCACTCTTTTAGTGGACGTTCAAGCTCCAGTTTTTACTGCAATGAGGGAACTTTTTCCTGATCCAGTGACCGCAGCTCCAACAAGTTTCCCCTACACAGATAAGGACCCCAGCACATATTACTCCGAGTGTGTCCAGAAATGGATTGACAACAAGGGCAGAGACCCCAGCCTGTCACCCCCTGAAACAGTCATGTTTAGAACAGCAATCCTGGCAGGATTGCCTCAGGACGTGCAGGATTTATTAAAAGCAGACCCAGACTTGTTGGCTGGGGAGGAGAGTCGATTTAAGAGGCATTTGATTCATCACTGCAGAGCACACTTGGAGAAAAAGGAGAGAGCAGAGGGAGAAGTTGAACAGCTGAAAACCCAATTACTCAAACTGCAGCTTGCACAGGCCCTGAAAGAATCCACTCAGGATAAAAAAGGTGTTAAAAAAGAAAATAACATGATGAGTTTAGTACCCCTAGAGCCAGCAGCAATGATGTGGCAGGCTCAGGCATTCGGAGGCCGGGGCAGGAGAAGGAGCGGATATTCTGGAAGACGTGGGCCACCCAGGGGACCCCCCCCAGCAGCAGCTGGAGATGAATGCTTCATCTGTGGCGCTCTGGATCACTGGGCACGACACTGCCCACACCAAGGTACCCAACAGCATCATGCACAGACCAGGGGCAGAGGGCGTGGCGGAAATGAACAGCACCCACGACCACTCCAAGCCCCTCCTCCACCGTGGCAAGGACCACAATGGTGGCAAGTCGGACAATACCACTAGGGGTGCCCACTTTGCCTGGGACCATTTGCTGATGCAGGAGCCATGGTCCCTTTTAAGCTCACAGGTCCCCATGATGGGTCTAGTGGACACTGGTGCAACCTGTTCCTCTATAAACAGTCAGTTACCTCCATCTGCTCTGAAAAATGAACACATGAACTTTGTCGGCTTCTCTGGGACACCTCAAAACCTGCAAAAGACCATCCCACTGACGTTTGAACTGGCCGGTCTGATGGTGGAACATTCATTTGTGCATTCACCACACCCACCTGTGAATCTGTTGGGACGGGACATTCTTGTCAAAACAGGAGCCAGCATCCTATGTTCTCCAGATGGGATACAGATCACTTTCCCGAATGGACATGTTCTGACTGGATGCCATGCCACACAGTATGAGGGACAGTGGTTGCTGCAGCCTCAACCACAGCCAACCCCCACTGCTGACATCCACTGGGATCCAGAGGCCCCTGACACGCCAGGTGTGTTTCATGAATTTTAGGTATGGAAGCCATGGATCCTGTCCTTGAAGCCATATTTTCCGCCTCCGGGTGACCTGCACTGCACACTCTATTATGACAGAGAGGATGATCAACTGTACCAGAAAGAATTTTATCAAGTAGAAGGCCACACGTGGCATTTAAACTCCACTGACATATATTGGCCCTGAGGGCTTAGCAACTTATTGTGCATTCAAACACTCACAATTGCAATGGTACCCGATGTCAGACACAGCTGTACCTCATATATCATTAGCATTCTCCCCTGGTCTTGAGGCCCAGCAGCTAGGACCTATGACTAAGAGGGGAGTTAATAACATAGACTGGCAACATTGTGCTCTTTCAGGTGTTCAATTTTCTCCCTCCACAAAATTGTACAGGATAATGTTGCCTCCAACCACTAACTCGTCAGTACTGGAGCATGTCTGCATTGCCAGACATCACAGCAGAGAGAAGATGAATCATGAAGATGCAGAGGCGATGTTAAAAACGCTCCCTGACTCTTTATGGTCCACGGGTTCATTTGATGTTGGGTCATGCTCCACCGTCCCCCCAGTGGAGATTCAGGTAACTGCAGGAGCAAAGGTGTTCAGACCACAGTACTGCTGGGTGACGGATGCAGATGAAGGAAACTTTGATTGGGGTGTGGAACTCTGGTGTCATTGAACATTCGCATTCTTCGTGGTGTACTCCCTTGAGACCGGTTTTAAAATTTGATGGTAAAACTTATCGCATGGCACATGATTTAAGGGCTGTCAATAACGTAAACACTACTCCAGTCCTATCTGTGCCTGACCCACATCGCATGCTATCAACTTTAACCTCACAATGTGTGTTGTTTACTGCCATTGATTTGGCCAATGCCTTATTTTGTATTCCATTACACAACAGCAGACACCTATTCGCATTTCAGTATAAAGGTGTCCGCTTGCAGATCACACGCTTGCCACAAGCATTTAAAAATTCTCCTGGCATTTTCAATCACTATCTGAAGTCTCTCCTTCAGGATATTGTGCTACCAGAGGGTTGTGTTTTGTTGATGCATGTTGTTGAACTCTTGCTGGCAGCCCCAACTACTGAAACCTACATTCAAGCAACGAAAGATCTTCTCCTGAAGTTGTATGATTTGGGTTTTAAAGTGTCTAAGAAGAAACTGCGATTATTTTTAGATTCAATTTATACTTTTACTTTCAATTTATATTTTTTACTTTCAATTTCTCTAGTTTTATGTGCTTTGTGTTTTACCTCTAAGTCTGCAATGTTTCCCTCCACTAGTGGCCTGGGGTTCTCCCAGTCCAAGAGAGGGGAGGCTTTAATTTTTGTCTGGTTTCTTTTTTTTGGGAAACATGTGACAGAAAAGGATCGGGAGCACGGACAATATGCCATGTTACCTGTCAG
Source organism: Oryzias sinensis (assembly GCA_037389245.1). Classification (NCBI taxonomy): domain Eukaryota; kingdom Metazoa; phylum Chordata; class Actinopteri; order Beloniformes; family Adrianichthyidae; genus Oryzias; species Oryzias sinensis. Next base: position 791 of record JAUDJI010000400.1, on the reverse strand, counting down.
CGACCCCTTTTTACCACCCCGGCTGTGAGATCAGCTTGTATGATTTTGTTCTCCCCTAACATGTCTCCATTTCCTCCCTTAACTTCAGGTGTTCCTTTTCTTTACAGGAAGTGTTATCTTTTTTGCTTTTTGAATTTGAATTTGTTTATTTTCTTTATTTGCTACTTTATTTCTTGTTCTATGTAACTTTTATTAATGAAATTGTGCAGAGGTAAGGTCTGGTGATGCATGAGTATCCTTAGGGTTGGCTGCCGATGGGGCACGGAGTTGTTGCAATCTGTCCGACTGCATACTGAATGTTTCTCAAAGAAGGTCTAAGTATGCTCCGACAGGTTTTTCCTTGCACACTCATGGGTCACCTACCTCCTTTGTAATGCTCATTTATTCACATTGATTTTGTGTTACAGATTGTGAGGGTTTGCGACCACAGCTGTCAGGTCATGTGGACCTATTGAAATGTTTTGTTGTTGAGGGATGTGGTCATGAATTTTTGTGATCTCACTTCGTGAGCTCAAGAAAGGGAATTGAAGAAATGTATGTTTTTTGTCTTATCCTTTATATGTTGAAGTTTTAATCTTCAGTGTGATGGAACAATCTTTTTTATCTTGTAAAAGCTCATTCCTCTTTGGCATTCCTTTAGATAAATTTATGGATGCAGATGCAGACTCCCTTTTTCTCTCTTGTATGGAAAGACCAGATCTTTTGTGTGAAGCTCAGGGAGATGGGCTGAGAAGCAGTAAATTTGTCATGGACCAGATTTAAACCACCTGTGCTGAAGATCCAATCTGTGG
>JAUDJI010000399.1:0-14343 GCA_037389245.1 Oryzias sinensis | reverse complement strand
GAGAGTTATCTGCATTACAGCGCCAAAAATAAAAGGACGTTGCCTAATTGTATAATCGTATTTTGTTGTCATTACAGACAATGAAAATGTCAATTATGCGTGATGTAATGAAAGTTTGATCTCCATTTGATCGTTTTTATATGTTGGCAACAGGATAAGTATAGACAACTGAGGGCTTTTGACTTTGAGGAGATGTCACGGAATAATAATATTTCTGTGCTAACAGAGTTAATAAAGTGTCATCCCCCCCCCCCCCCCCCAAAAAAAAAAAAAAAAAAAAAACTCCCCCAAACTGGACATATGTCACCTGTATCACCTGAACATGCCATGCGTGCAGCATTTGTGTGTGGTCAGAGTGCACACGTTCTTACTTAACGTCTGGAGTTCTGCGTAAAGAGCACTGTATGACATCATCCTTACAATATTCTGACAAATACTTCATTATACACTTGTCACACACACAACAATGGTAAGTTCCATTCTCATGAGGTGGCCAGACGAGCCTTAAGAGAACTTAAGACACATCTGGCTTCCTCCCAAGATGCAGTCCTCTCTCTACAACCCTCTACAGGCCTGAACAACCCAAAAACCGGCAGCGTGTGACAAAAGCACAAGATACTGGACATGACCCTCAAGCCCCTAGGAGTCTGCTAAACGACCCAAACCTAAAGGGTAAGCAGAGAATTTATTTTCAACTAATTGTAATACTAATTATTTTGAAGGCAAAAAATATTAAATTATTGTATTTTCACTTAAATTGCATTACATTCACTTACTATCAAACAGCCTGATGGGTTCAGAGATTCCTAGACCAATCTCATTTTCAGCAACACAATAGTACTCTCCTGCTTGGTCTGAAAAAACTGTGAAGTGATTTCCACTGAAGACTTTTTTATTTTCTGGTTTTTTGTACCAGACATAAGTTGCAGGAGGATAGCACTGACTGCTGCAGCTCAGAGTCACTAAACGTTTCCCATCGTGCAACAGCTCTTCGCCTTTGATGATTGTCGTTTCTTTTGGAGCATCTAAGCAGAATAAAGGAAGAGATGAAGCAGAGCAACATTATGAGTTTAGTATTTCTATGTTTGGAAAAAGGTGGTTCACATTTTGTGCTGCCCTTTTTATAATACTCACAATGGACTGTAATCTGTACAGGCAGGGAGTTTTCTGATCCAACATCATTTGTAACTGAACAGCTGTACCATCCACTGTCAGAGGGACGGGCAGATTTCACAGAGAATTTTCTCTCAGAACTCACAGTCATTTCCCTGCCGTCATTGGTCTTCTTCATCCAGGTGAGTGAAGAGATGGATGGGTTAGAATGGAAGCTGCAGTCCAGTGAGAAAGGCTGATTTTCCTTTACAACAGATCCAGGCTTTGCTTCTACTTTCACATCTTTAGGGGAATCTGAATTTAAAAAATAGAAAAGAAAAATTACTTTTAATTAATTTAAACTTTTTCATTTATTTTCACTTTTTTAACAGACATAGTTGCGTTTTAATTTTGGTACTTCTAAAATATCAATTCACACAAAGACAAAACAGTCTTTTTGTACACTGCCAGACAGTCACTGTTTTAGGATAACTGCAAACTTTAAACTATACATATTGCCTTTTTTATTTTCAAAAATAAAATCAAAACAGGAAATTAAATCACATCCAGTTTATATGATTGCTTGTCTTTTTTCCTTCACTGTTTGAAGCTATGCAGATGTAAGATGACTCGTGAGCTAAGGTTGCATTAAATGTGCGGCTGAAAACATTTGGTTCATCACTGGATTGACTGAAGGGGATGTAAAATGATTGAGGAATCCACGTTGAAGACATGTTTAACCCTTGTGCTATCTTAGATGACCCCACCCTTACATTAACGTGTTCTCCCTACCATGACAAAGGTGGATAAAGGTGGAAAGATTTCATGTAATCCATGGACACCAGTGAAGATCACAAATCATTGAAGAAAAAAGGTTCAGAGCACTGTCTAGTGGGTCTAGATGACCCAACTCCCAATGTTAAAGTGCCTAGGATAGCACAAGGGTAACACTAATATTTGCTGGTGGAAAGCTCTCTCTCTTGTAGTATTTTTTACAACTATTCTGTAGTAAGATTTCTGAATCTGTTTTTTTTTTTTTTTGTAAACAAGCCATCATTCATTGTTAAAACGAGACAATTATTGTACTTATGTTTGGAAACTTTACGTCGTATTTGTTACCACCACACAGGAGAATTGTGCTCTGAGGTTCGACTAGATTTAAAAGATATATAAAGTTTAGAAAACAAAGTTTCTTGAGGAAAAAGGTTTTGAATCATGTAACAAATGAAGATTATTTGCTTACATTTAACATCGAGGTGATATCGTTGTGAGGATCCAGAATCCACAGAGTTTGTAGCTGTGCATCTATAGGTGCCTCTGTCTTCTGGTTTGACCCTCAGTTTGAATGTCTGACTTTTCTGAAGAGGCAAAGAGCTGGATTCTTTAATCCAGGAAAAGCTGTCAGGCTGTGGCTTGCTTCTTTTCACGACACATTCTAGTGTAACCTCGTCTCCTTCTTTAATGTCTTTGAAGCCTCTATTGGGATTCTGCCTTTTCATCTGAACCTCAACTTCAGGTTTATCTGTGGACCAAGATGCAACACATCAGACAAGAAAATCAACCGAGACGCATTAGTGATGAAAATGTTGACATGAGATATCCAGTAAACACATAACCATTGACCATATTTTCAGACTGTGAGTCACACTGGAGTGTGGAGTTTTTATTTGGTACGAATCAGTGGCAGACCGTGCATTACCCACCTGGGCCTTCAGTAGAGCTAGAGAGTAGAGCTCTGAATCACTCAACCCCCCATTAACCATTTCAAAATACAGAAACAAGCTTTGCATTGCACAATAAATACCTCTAGAAACTGAATAAAAAGAACAGCCCCTAGTATAACAAGTGAATAGAAAATGTAGATACTCACATGACACATTAATGATTACTTTATTAGACTCTCCAGTTCCTGGTATGTCACATTTACAGGTGTAAGATCCAGAATCTGACTCTTTTACAGATTCAAAGTCCAGTCGAGCTCCGTCACTAAACCACTGGCCGTTTTTCATCCAGTGAAATTTGATGATGGAAGTTGACTTTGAGTAAGTGCAAATACGATGCACAGATTCCCCTTCTTTTACATTTACTATGACATCTTCCTTTTCATCTTTAGGAACCGCTGTGTTGACAAATTTGACACACACAAAAGGTTATCAGCAATACATAAAAACAATTAATCCCCGGCAACAACAAAAATAAAATGCAGAAAGACGTTTGTAAGAAAATGGCAAAAAGTTAGGAAGGAAATACTTTTTTTGGTTATTAGGTTTTAATGTTTTTTTTTTTCATCTTAAACTGTATCAAGTTAAAAGACTGTATGATGTGTGAGTTCATTTGTGACATTTGATCTTTTAAATCAATTGAAATAAACTTCTATAATGTATTAACTTACGTTTAACAGTTAAGTGAATTCTCTTGATCAAATATTTGTCCTTGTTCTCTGATGTTTGACAGGAAAACTCCCGTCCGTCATCTTTCCAGCTGGCAGTAAAGCTGTATGAAATGCTCTTAGCCTCTCCAGAACTCTGGGAGAGTCTTCCAGATGAAGAGTCGATCCGTAGGTTTGAAGGACATGTATGTGGCGTGGAGCATGCGAGTGTGACCTTTTCAGAATCCAACACCACAGGTGGCTCCTCAAACGTGATTGGACACTGATTATCTGAAAACACAACAACCAAATGCCAAAAAGTATGGAGTGTTGAGTGTGACTGTTTGAGGTTGTGGACAGGTGTCTTAGAGAAACAGTTCAAACAAGTAACAAGTGGAGGTCAGATGATCCTCTTACAGAATAAGTTACTGGTCTGTGAGAGCCAGAAATCTTGCTAGTGACCAAATGACCAAACATTTATTTTCCACTCTCATTTAAAACTAAATTCTTTAAAAATCAGACAATGTGATTGTCTGGATTTTTTTTCTCATTTTGCATCTAACAGTGGAGGTATACTTTTGCTAAAAAATATTACAGGCCTCCTTCATCTTTTTAAGTGGGAGAAGTGGGAGCACTTAAAACATTTTTTGCCCCACTGTAGCTGTTGCAGCTGCACGGTGGTGCAGTGGTTGGCGCTCTTGCCTCACAGCAAGAAGGTTCAAAGACATCAATAGGGGAGTTTGCATGTTCTCCCTGTGAATGCGTGGGTTTTCTCCTCACTATGTTCTCCCCACTATCCACAAACATGCCTCATAGTCACTCTTCCATTGTTTTGTTATTGTAGCAACAGCCTGTCCCTAGCTTTCGCCTGCAAGTGGCCAGGATAGGCTCCAGCAGCCACGTGTCCCCAAAAGGGACAAAATGGATCAGAAGATGAATGTCGCTTTGAAATTTACAAACATGTTTTTTCAATGTCATCAAATTGTTCTTGTAATGTGACTATTAAGCCAGTTTTTCTGTGAATTTAAATTTATTGTAATTGTTCCTGTAAAACATAATACACACACTCAATGATTGAGTGTGTTTACGCTATAGACCAGGGGTGGCGAACAAGTTTGACACCAAGAGCCGAATTTTTTCACTGTGAGAGTCAAAGAGCCACACCACACACTGACCTGCCAAGACGCACACACACACACAATTAAAGCTGTATTATTGTCCATAACACACTCCTCTCCCTACAACAGAACAGCAGGATTGTACTTGTGTTTATTTCAAGGAAAGTGTCCACCCTCAATACACACATCAATGCAGCTTAGCCAGAGTTAACACAGCGACTACCCTAGAGGTCAGAGACCCCCTCCACACACACAGGCACCTCTCTCTCATTTCATACACACACATTCTCTCTCTCTCTTCATCTCCCTCTTTTCTCTGCCTCTCTCTGACACACAACTACTCAGTGACGGGCAGTGAGGTTGATGCTGGTGAGAATGTGACTCCTGTGAAGTCAGATTTATGATGATAAAACTGAATATTTCATCGTTTATCCATCAGCATTTAACTGGTAATTCTTTGTGTCTCAACATTCCTCTTTCAATGATACTTACACCAACAAATACACAAACATCTGGACAGAGCCTCCTTCTGGTGTCTGAGTCATTCATATTCACAATAAACACATTAAATACATTACATTTCAGTTGTGTGCAACTTAAATTAATTTTGACCCTCATTAGAATATCTTGCTTTTATGTTTTTTTATTCAAAATTGTATGACTGACATTTACATCAAAAGCAAATAATTTCTTAAATATTAATACATTGCAATGAATCAGTTTATACTGAGAAGTAATAATCCAACAAGTGCTGAGTTGTAATTTAACTGACAGCGTCATTCACGTCCTCTCCTTTCTGCTCACATTAGGAACCCGGTAACTTCGATACACACTCATTCAGTCAAAAGGCATGCAAGTCAATTCTGCTAACAGCTACCTGGCTCATGGTTTTACACTGAAAATCCCCCCCCCTTCCCATGATCCTTAGGGGCTGAAGGCGGGGCTAAGCCCCAGGCCAGTTGATCAGCTCCTTTACGTGAGTGTGGGTCAGAACGGACCGATGTCTGTTCTCCAAATTATAACAGGGCCTTCTTTTAAAGAGATTTCTGGTCATTTATCTCCGGTTCTCTCGCTGCCTCATCAGTGACAAGCAGGAATCTCAGGCAGTCAGTCTCTGCATTAAAGGATCCATGAGAAAAGTGATCTGCGGTCGTTTCTGTCCAGTTGCGCAAGCAGCGTCACGTTCTGCGCTTCATTCATTCTGATTGCAGCTTTCTGCTGTGAGCTCCGCAAAGAAGGAAAGGGGGATGATTGCCGTTTTGAATGTGCACTTTGAAAAGCTTCAACTTGTTAATAAAGGAGACAATTTGTGTCAGATCAGGAAGTTTTTCATTTTCTCCGGGATACGTTTTATGCTTTTCTGCCATGACCAACGTTACTGCTTCCAAAAGCTCATAATAATAAACATCGTGACTTGCTATTCTGTTCAGTAAAAAGCAACAATCTCTCCGTTCTTCCAGAAACATTATGTGTTTATCTGTATGCTCTGAATTTCACCATTTTGACCATGAGGGTAACAGTCTGCACACACATCAATCTGTATTTACGTGTTCCGGCAGTGGGCGTAACCCACGCAAATGATTGGCGGTCACGTATGTGTCGGGAGCAGAATCAAACAGACACACACTGCCAAATTACTTTTATTATTAATTATTTATTTTTAATACCCTCTGATGGTTTGAGTGAGGTTTAAGAGGGAAAAAATTATGAAATGAGTCACAGGATATGAAAAATATGACGAGACGCAAAGAGCCGCACGCTTATTGTCCAAGAGCCGCATGCGGCTCGAGAGCCGCGTGTTCGCCACCCCTGCTATAGACCATGTATCTTTAGTGTAGGATGTATACTAACTGAATACTTCTTCAGAGTAAACTGGAACATTAGATTTGTGTACAAATAGAATGAATGAAAAGTAAAAGTTGAGTATACTGGCTCACTTTACTTGTAGTACAGTTAAAAAAGACTACTTTTTTGCTAAGGGAAGCAAAAAAAGTATTCTATCTTAAATTCGAAATGTTCTTACCAATATTTTAAAACGTTTTTTACAATAATATAATAGTATAATTTTAAATTTAGATTTTTTATTGTGGCCATAGTTTGGAATATGTTTTACACTTACCAACAACGGTTAGATTAGCTGCAGGGTTTGTCGTCCACTTGGCATTTTTGGATTTCCCAAAGAATCTCAGCGAATAGCTTCCACTGTCATTTTTAGTTAGTCCACAGATCAAAATGTTGCAGATCTGTTCTGGTTGGCGTGTTTTTTGACTTGTGAGTAAAAAATCTGAAAAGTTTACTCTGTTCTTGAAGAGTGAACTGACGGGCCACTTTGATTCATTGCTGCTGTAAATGACAGTGCCAGTAAAGCCATGTTCTCCAGTCCTGATTTCATCCTTCAACCAAAACCAGTCTGCACCTTCAACAGAAATATCAGCACTTTTGGGTTTACATCTGATGTGGACACAAGAGCCTTTCATGGCTGTGAGCTGGGTCTTCTCTAAGACTAAAAGATTTTCTTGGTAAGAAAACACATCTGTAGAATCGAGAAAAAGTAGTAGGATATTGTTAATAAACTTTAACAACAATATCTTTGAATAAAATCTTAAATGGTGGTAAAAAATAACTTACTTTTCACAACATGAATAAACACCAACCACCAAAACATGTGAGCATCCATTTTTTAAGCTGGACAAAAACAAACATTGTGTTTGTAGACCACAATATTTAAAGCAGTCCTGTGCAAATGTTTAAATAACAGCTTATTACAATTTAATCTGAAATTACAAAAAAAAGTAAGAATCTTAAGTAATATAAAAGCACAGAAATGGGAGCTTACCAAAACCAGTTCAAAACCACGCTGGGGAGAAGAACAGAAAAACTACCTCTCAATCCAGCATCCAAGGTGCCAGGCACCTTTAACAAGAAAAACAATTGATCATCAGTAAAAAAAAAAAAATGTCTGAAGACAAACAACTCAACCTATAAAAAGAAAATATACCTAAGGTTGTCCTGCTTTGTCAAAAACAATCTGCTCAATTATATAGCAGCCATCAAAAAGTCAACAAAATCTGCCAAAGTGGAATCAACACCACCTTGGTCCAGCTGAGCTTCTGCGCTCAATTAAGTGAAGGAGGCTTGTTTCAACAAGGAGCACCAGCGTAGATATACGTCTGTGCCGGCCCTGTATGTCACGTCACCTTAAGTCACCTTCCACAATCCATTTCACTGCATATGGACTATACTGTAGATTTCTCAACTTCCTATTTATCCCTTCTCTTTTCCAGTAAAGAGTTCTAAGTCCAAAAATACTCAAGTTGTCAACTTGCAAAATGTATTTAAAACATGGAAAAACCTCATCATCAGCATCACAGATTAACAAGGTTTTTCTTTTATCCCAGCAATGTTTAAATAAACAATTAGAATGTGTTTTGTCAATAAAGTTTATAACCTAATGTCATTTACTTGACCAGTTTACATCCCATTGCAGGTTCTGGATTAAAACAATGTGTGTGTTTTTTTTGTTGTTTTTTTTAATAATAGTAATTAGAGTTCAATGTAACATTTTAAAAGGAAGAAGCTTCATCAACTAAAGCAATTCAAAAGTGAAGGAGTGGACAATGTAACAAAATCAAATCAAATCCACGCAGAGGAGTGGCGGGGAAAGCCAGGGTGCACAACATGCAGAATAGTGAAAAGCTACCACTTGGTTCACCATGTGATGTTTCAGACTCCAGGTAAAGTAATCCAAAAAGAAAACAAATTCCACTAAAAACAAATACCACTGTTTTTTTTTACTTGTTCTGTCCAACAACTGAGCAAACAGATTAGAGCTAAGGCCTTTTTTGTTGGACAGGTTTTACTATCACCATAAACCAGAGAGTAGATTTGTATAAACCCTTTTTTGTTTTATTATTTTATTTATTTGTTACATTTAGTGTGTGTGGGGAGGGAGAGGGGAGGAATGTGAGGGCGGGGAGATGGAAGAGAGTAAAAGGAAGAGAGGTGAGAAAGTGAGGGATACAGGCACTGATTTGAAAAAGTTATTATTTTAAGCTGTAACAATTATACCAGATCTGCTGGAAAGACAAATATTACATCAAAGGGGAAGTTTTGACACGAAGATGAGCGGAAGACATCTGTCCATCAATACACTGTGGGTTAAGGAGGACGGATGAAGCAGACAGGGAGCAGTGTGGCAATGTGCACGTGGGGGTGGAGATACATGCATGCTGCCAGAGTGAACCGTGTGTTCATAAGGGGAACCAGATCCTTCCCAGCTCAACCATCCAGACCAGGGACCCACAAGCCAGGAGCCCCCCCAAGCAGCCCGGGAGGGGGGGGAGAAGGGGATTGCCCAGCCAGAAGCAGAGAAGGCGCCGAGAGGCATAGACAAACCCCGCATCAGGCCCCCAGGCCACAGGACAGTATAAGTCAAGCCCGTGTGCTTAGCCGTATCAGGCGGCAGCCATGGGGGCCACTGGGCGCCGGACCCCGAGACATGGGCCAAGGACAAGGCCGGGGGCCCGAGAACCCATGAGCCGCCCACCATCCGACCGGCGCCCCGTCTCCGCAAAAAAAAATACCACTGCTAAAAAACAAAAAATAAGCCTCAAATTGTACGTTTTCAACAAAAAACAATAGGTTCAATTGTAGCCTACCCTCTGTGCCCCTAACCCTAAGAACAGCAAATTTCCAAATAAAAATCAATAAAATCTGCAAATCTGCAATAGTACAGTCGACACTACCGTGGGCCAGCAGGTCCACAGAACACAATCCAGTAAATGCAGAGAGTGAAGTGGGCACGGTCCCACAAGCTGCCCCTGCGTGGAACTGTGGCCATGCCAGCCGTGTGCCATGTCACTGGAGGAGGGGGAGGCCTACCTGCCACAATATGCTTCAGTACAAAATAAAACATTCTGTAGATTTCAATTCTTCCTCTTTATCCTATTTATTTGACCCTAATTTAAGTGTGCATATTCCTAAAATACTAAAGTTAAAAAAATTGCAAAAACTATTTAAAGCCCCTCGGAAGACCCCATTCTTGCTGAGTACTGAATATCATAGATTAGCATGCATAATGCTGACACAAGATGTTCTTTCATTACAGCAACGCGTGAATAACCATAGGATTTGGAATAAGTATTGTCAAGAAACCTAATGTTATTTACTTGTCTGGTTTACAACCCAATACAGGTTCCAGATTCTCCTTATTCATGCAGTGCAGGTTATGAACAGAAACACAGTGTGTAACCCTTGTGCTATCGTAGGCACTTTAAGATTGGGAGTTGGGTCATCTAGACCCACTAGACAGTGCGCTGAACCTTTTATTCTTCAATGATTTGTGATCTTCACTGGTGTCCATGGATTACATGGAATCTTTCCACCTTTATCCACCTTTGTCACGGTAGGAATAACACATCAATGTAAGGGTAGGGTCATCTAAGATAGCAGAAGGGTTAAAGGTTTCCCCAGAATCTTCCTTCTTCAAAGTTTACAGAGATAATGAAACATATATCTTATTATCACATAATGCTGGTAAAAGAGGCCTGAGGGAGGAGTGCACACCCTGTGTGTGCAGCATTTGCACACAGTCAGTAAGAAGCCAGTTATGTACATCATAAGTGCATAACTTACATTATCCTTACCATATTTCACAATACATTTACTGCAGGCACAACAATGGTATGTTCCCTTTTCATGAGGGAGACGCACAAGCCTCAAGGAAACTTTAAACACACCTACACTTCTCTTAAGATACAGCTTCTCCTCTCTAATACGCTTTGAGTATTAGAGAAATAACATGGGAGTAAGTAAATGTAAGTAAAACTGAATTTTAGGCCTAAAAGAATTATTTTTATGATAATTTCCCCAGGCAACATTTGAAAACATTAAAGCACCAGAATTTGAAGTTGGAAAAATACCAGAAATGGTTACTTTGGGTCAAAATTAAACGTGCTGAACACATATATATTTTCATTTGTTCACAGTGTAAATGAATCATTTGTATACAAGTAGAATGTTCTATCCATGTCTATAAAAGAAATATTCTCTGTGGGACAAATATGTTCTTGTGTGTATCTCGTATTCTATTACCTGCTGTTGGATGAATGCTGAAAAATTCAGTTCTTGCAATTGTAAATCTGGAGTCAGTGCCCAACCAGCCATCAACCTCACCACACATCAATGCTGGGGCTTGACTTATACAAGTAGATATGAACAAGGCCTTAAGAGGGCAGCTGTGTCTTGCAGTTTGACATCTCAATAGATGTCAAAATATATGGAACACATTGTCACGTGTGTGGTAAGTGCATTGTGAAGTATTTGTAAGGATAATTAAGTTGCATGCACTTATGATGCTGTCGTACCTTTAGTCATTAGTAAGGTGTGCATCATTGATTTTCAAATCTATATTTTATCTGCAAAGTCTTTTATCTAGTATCAAAAATTTTATTTTGAACACCTTAAATCTGGAGAAATCTTTGATCCTCCCTTCAATAACTGCTTTGTCTCAGGACGTCTGTGCTTTGTGTTTTTTTTTTATTTCTCTTCTTTTCAGCTATTCATGTTTTTATGCACATGGTGTATTGAAAGTGCAAGTGTGAATATATCTCTAACTAATTTTGTTTGTTGGAACAGACAGATTTGTTATACGTATTCTTGTGTTCACCTCATACCAGGAAATGTGTGTTCAATGTGGTAAAAGGAATAAGAGCATCTTAGCATGAAACATATTTGTAAATTTACATCCATCTTTTGAACCTGCTAAAGTTCTGTCAGGGTCACAAGGTTGCTTGACTCAACCCATCTACTGTTGGGCAAAGGCAGGGTATATCTGTACAGGTTGTCAGTCTGTTACAGGGCTACACTCACATGCACACCTAGGGGCAATCTGGAGATATCAATTATCTTATGAAGTGTCTTTTTACCTATAAAGTTGAATTCATCGTTCCAATTTCTGTTCAAAGGTTTGAAAAATGCTTGATTGAATGAAAAGAGATTTTTAGGCTACAGAGTAATATTTGGTTATGGTTAAATAACGTATGACAAATAATAAATGCAATTGTAATTGTTGTTATGAAATAAACTACAGGACCAGCTGTATTTGGACTGAGACATTATCAGTTAATTTTGCACATGTTTAAAAAAAATTAAATCAAGAAGGAGAAACCTCAAGGTGAAAAATCATTTGAATTCTAAAATAATAAAAAAAACGAATAACAAAAACCTAAAGGCCTAATACCATTACAATGTATCGATATACAAAAAAGAGAGACATTTAAAGAAAAAGGAAATGAGAGACAATTCAAACCATAACCTTTAAAACAATTTAGGATATCTGAAAAAATATAGATACAAAGACAAAGTTGACAAAAACATTGCAAATAAAAACACGATTAAAAATGTTTCTTTGTTCAAATCCAAGATAGCAAAAACAACAACTTTGGCAATCATTTTCAAACAACAGTCCATTGTACAGTCAAATATGATACAATATCAACAGCAAACCAGTTTCAATGACATCCAGACTACATAACAGCAGTGATAGTAGTAGCAGGCCCAGATGCCTGAAACACCAGGAATTTAACACTTAAATCTCCTAAATTTCTAAAAAGAAAAAATACAAAGAAAAAACTTGACTCAATACTTTTTGAATTTGAAGTACAAAAGACAAATTAAGCACAAATTCTTGTTGTGCTTCCAGATATTTGGGACCCTATACAATCATACCTCCCATAATGCATTGCATGGGTTTATGGAAGGGGTACTGGAATATTATAAACATAACATTTTCTTGGTAAGCATCCACATTTGTTGTTTTTGGATAAATTACATTCACACATATAATATATAATATATAATTTTAATGAATATCAGGGATTTCTGCAGGATGTTTAAACTACCCTGACTTTAACCCTGAACTCTGGCTGAAATCCGCCTGAACTTGCTTACTCTGGGTATGTCGGTTCCAAAAGACCGGATATGAGTTGGCGTAATTACGCTCGACTTGGTAGCCCTGGGTTAATGCACGTGCACAGCAGGTACATAAAGACATTCTCAATAGATTTCTGGAGTCACTATGGAAACGCGTGGTGAAAAAAAAGAGCACTATACTTTAGTGAGACGGAGTCTGAGATTTTATTGACCGCGTATGAAGACTATAAGACCAATCTGTCAGGTTGGGAGGGCTGGTGAGCATGAAGGACCCAAAATGCAGTGACAGTAGGCACACAGTTCCAAGGCAAGGGATTTAATTAACATAAGGCGCTGCAGAGCAGGGTAACAAAACAAAACTTACTGTGAGCAAAACATGAACATGGTAGAAGGGAGTCAGGGAAAAGTCGTTAATGGATCAGCACAAGAGGAAGGCAGAGACAAGACTAATATACAGACAGGACTGACAAGACACAGGTGAACATGATCAGGGCAGATTGGGACCAAGGAAGTAAAACCCAAAAACATGACAAAAAAGGAAAGCTTTCATAATAAAACAGGAAACAGAACTCAAACATAACAGAAGATAGAACGCAAAACCAAAGACAAAGAAACCCAAACCATGACACAATCAAAAAAGTAATACGAGAGTTTCTGCTTGGAGAAAAAGAATGGACAGAGTAAATGCATGAGTTTCTATCTCATTTCCATTTTCATTGTGACCCATATATATATATAAATTATTATTGTTATGGGTACCATCATTTTTGTCCACCCCTATTTCCTTAGTTTTTTTTTTAATAATTCTGTTTATCAACAACTCAAAAGTAACGACTGATTTTGATTATTTAATTTTCAACAAATTTTTATTTATTGTTACCTTTGAAAGTTTCAAGTCATTTCAGTGAGCATTGTGGACTTTCTTTCTTTAACTTGGAATACCAACAATTTTGTCCACCACTGTACTTCCATTTTTGGAACCAAAAGCTGAGGTTATCCGCTTCCTTAGCCTCAAACTTACAGTGGTAACTCACATAACCTGCTTTTTGGAATACCCCACAGAACTTGAGGACCCCCCATCTCCTTAAGCTCTACTTTGTATTTCCTGTCAGCGTCAATGAAGGGAAAGACAATTGGATAAGTCGAATGTTGTGTGTCGACATTGTTACACGAAGATCGCGTGTGCCACACGTAACACATCTAATCTGCTAATGCACTTAAAACGGCATCACTGTCTGTAATGACTGAACTGTTTGATGAAGTCTTTCAGGTGTCGGTGGAAATAAACCTGCTGTTTTGGAGGAGATGAAGGTAAAGGTTACCAAATACAGAGCAACAGGATGCATCCCTCTTGATGCCAACCCTCTTGAATGGTGGAGAACCAATGAGACCAACTATAAGCATATTGCAAAATTGGCAAAGACGTATCTGTCCATTTCTGCAACCTCTGTCCCAAGTGAGAGAGTTTTTTCTACTGCGGGGAAATAGTAACTGCTAAAAGATCTGTCCTGAAAATGTTGACAAACTAATGTTTTTGGCCAAAAACACGAAAATTGAATAATTCTAAATGGAAAAAAATGTGCATGTTAATGTTTTTTTTTTTTTTTTTTTTCAGGCCAGTGTTATGTATTGAAAGTTTTTGGTTCCTGACAGCTAAAAGTTGTATCATTTTATATAGCAGATCACCTTCATAAGTCAATTTTATTTATTGTTTTATAAAAGCAATAAATGCATTTTGCAAGTAATTTTTTTCTGCCTTTTTTGGACCGAAAAACACCGAAAACTAACTGAACCGAGCCCTATGAAATTCTGACCCGAACCGAATTGAGATTT
>JAUDJI010000398.1:0-14354 GCA_037389245.1 Oryzias sinensis | reverse complement strand
GTGCAACAGGCCCCAGCAGCTGAACAAATAGACGCTAACAATTCTCAACGCTTCAGGTAAACCAACTGTTATTTGTAGAAATCTCTTCTGTTTTAAAACTAAGCATTATTTCTCTGAATTATTTTATTATTATTTTATTTTAGTTTTAGAGTGACAGAAAGAGAGTGAAGCAGATGTAGAGAGAGGACTTGAGAAAACATAGCGAGGAGAATAAACAGAACAAAAGATAAACATCAAAATAGACAGAAAAAGTACGTCGGTTTAAAAATACCTGACAAGTTTTAGTTTATACAATCTCTTAGTGATAATGTGCGTGCACGCTGAAAACGAAGACTCATGATTCACAAAGGAAACTGCAGGAGAGAAGAAAACAAGCAGCATATTTCACAGAGTTTAAGGTTTTAACGCAGACTTATGAAGAATTTAAGACCATATTCATGAAAAAACAAAACTGCTGCATCAATGAAAGAAAGTAAGCTTGTCAATAAATGATGCGTGCTAAAATGTGTGAGTTCCAAAATTTCATTTTGACTGATTTTTTTTAAGATGCATCGTAACTCTTGTGCTATCCTAGGCACTTTAACATTGGGAGTTTTTCTTCAATGATTTGTGATCTTCCCTGGTGTCCATGGATTACATGAAATTCTCTCCACCTTTATCCACCTTTGTCATGGTAGTCAATGTAAGGGTGGGGTCATCTAAGATAGCACAAAGGTTCAAATGTGTGTTGGAGCTCAAACATTACGCTGATGTCCTTGTTTTCAGTTTACTGATCAAAAAAACTAAACTCTTTCACAGGTTTGAATCAGAAGAAGAAAATAAAGGTACACCTTTGTGGATAAATGGGGCAGACATTGAGAAGAATGAGTTCAGTTTTTTTAAGAAGACAAATATTTAATACTAAGAGAGAGAAAAAAGATAAATTACTATGCAGTCCATTCCATGCATTGTTTATTTTTATTCAGTGAAAGAAATCAGACGGAGGAAGATTTTGTAGCAAACAATAGGAAAAAAAAGAAACGTGGGAAGAAACTTCATTTGTTGTTTTACCCGATAAAATGCCTGTTTTTACACCTGTCTTGGGGTGACACAAGATGTCTTACATTGTATGCAACTTTTAAAACAAAAGTAAAAATTCAGCTTTTTGATGGCCTAAAATACAGTTATTTGCGCAGCTTTTCCTGGCGATTTATGATACTTTTTGCTTGCCATAGAATTTTAAGCTAAGTCGCACGTGGTGAGAATAACATTGGCCAACAGTGGCGGTTTTTCCTATGGGCAATGTGGGTCAACACCTTGGGCGCAATCTTGTAAGGGGCGCAGAAGGCCCAAAAAACAAAAACAAAAAAACATTGACAGTTTTTTTTTCTAGACTAACCCGCCCATTTCCACGTAATGTCAGTTAAATTTACGTTAGGCGCTCATACTATCGTGTCAACTTGCTCCTATAATGACAACCCTCCAGTGTTTCGCCCAGGGCACCAAACTAGCCAGGATCGCCTCTGTTTTGCCAAAACAAAAATGTCCCAAAGGCTAAAAGGAACAACAATGATTAGATAAAACAGCTTCTGCTGCAGATATTAAGATCATTCATTAAATGAATAAAACCTGAGAACATCAGCAACTGAAAAAGCTCAAATATAAATCCCATCTGATGAAGGAGAAATCAGTGAGAGATGAAAGTTTTATCTCCTATCATGGAGCTGCAGCTGTGGTTTCCAGATGACATCCAGCAGTCTGCGCTGACGACAGAGCTCCTCCTCGTACTGGACGATGGTTCCTTCACAGAGTCGGAAGATTTCTTCAGCAGCAGCAGCTAGTCGCTCGCTGATCAACTCTCTCAGAGGCTGAAGAGAAGACATGGTTCCTGCTCCGATCTTCAGCTCCAACTCCCACAAACACCGCCATCCTCATCATCATAAAAATACCGGGACAAAGGGGTCGCCTTCCCCGGCGAGTGCAGCTGAAATTTGGCACTGCGCTGATTGCGAGCCGCTCGTTTGTCTACAAAACAATGCATTGTGGGAAACGGTGTCCTGACTGTTTCTGTAGTTAAAAGAGATGCTGAACAGAAACGGCTGGCGAATGAATGAAATCTGTGCTTTGTAACTCTGCAAATTATAGTTAATCACTGTAAAAATAAACAATTTTTACAAACAATGTAAAAATTATTTTATTTATACAAATTGGGATTGAAATCAACATCCCTTAGATTACTTTATTATTAGAAAGTATTTTAATTAAAACATTAAATTATTTTATGCCTTCTATTGATAATCATTTTGGTTTTAAATGTCAGACAGACATTTGCATTTAGGCAACAAAAGGTCTCACTGATGATCCAAGTGGTCAGCTGGTTCATTTTAAACACACCTATTTACGGTATGATGTGCACTTTAGGGCCACCGTGCCTATTGACTACAAAACGCATTTGTTCAAAGATAAAAGCGGAAAAGCAGTTTGAAAAAAATGTCCTTTAGTGCTGAGACTTATTGGAGACTGAAGTATCTTTTTCTCTTATTTTTCGGTTTCCTGCTGTGCAGAGGAACCTGCAATGAAGATAGACATGATGGAGTCGCTTGAATAATACAATAGCTTTACAGTATTAGGAGAAAGGCTGAAAAGCTTTGTGACTAGAAGATGGAGTGAAGTACATAGAAATATGATGGATAACAAGTTTAAAATTCAGTGTCTATCAATGTTTTCTGCCAAAATGCGGCATATATTTTACAGGCAACATATAGCCCTAACACCCTAACCCTAAGCCCTAACTACTAAAAAACTATATAGTGCAGGACTTTTTAGAGCCCTGAATTTTAAAAGAAATTTGGACACCATGCTCAGCACTTTTTTTTTTAAATGTTGAATATGACATCATCAATGTCACAAAGTTAAAATCAAATTACCGGTAATATGAGCGTTTTGCGATGATTATTATTGAGTCCACTATCTTCTGAAGATAAAAACGTTAATGGTTTATAAAAAAAAAACATACAATCTTTTGGCAAAAATTGTTCCGACGCAATGCATTGTGGTCCACATTCGCCAATCTAGTGAGCATGGATGCAGTCTGCTTTTTTGCAGAGACTTCTGGGAAATTTCTAAGGCACTCGATATTTTAGATTTTAGAATTGTAGATTTGGACAGCACTACAAAATAAAAAAGGCATTACGAAGTCCACTATGTAGTGAGAAGGAATTCAGACACAATCAGTTTCTTTTACATTTTTCTGACATTCAAAAGCAGTTCAAAAATGCAACCAACAGACGTCTCCCTTCTAAATTCTTAGCTAACACTCACCGGCCACAAACAGATTTACCAGATGGGAATTGAACTGCCGACCATTCAATCATTGGCCGACCTGCTCAACCGCCTCAGTCACTGTTGGTTCCTAGTTCACAGATCCTGCATAAGTGTGTGTGAGAGTGGACAAAAATAGTTGAAAATCACTAAATTGTATTTTTTTCCCGGTTTTTCTTAACTCAGTCAGTGAAAATTGTCTGGGTTTAAAAAGAGCCCACACCATTTCCCTTCCTCTACTGTGTTTAACAGTTTGTAATAATCCATATTTTATTATTATAACATGTTTGGTTTTTCTAAATGTGGAGCAGAGCATGTAGCCTCACAGTTCTGCTTTTGCCTTTTGATTCATTTGTCGGTTTTTATGGAGAGTAAACAACAAGCCTCTCTGTAATTCGACTCCTTATAGCACAGGACAGCTGAGCCAAAGGAAACAGAGGAGTCCTCTTTGGGGCTTGACAGTCTACAGGTCAGGTTCTTTCCTCCATGCATTCATGAAAAGGTGATTGATAAGGAGCGTTAACAGAAATCATTTAATGTCATTGTTTGGTTGAGTTCTTCGGCAGTGAAATGTTCCTCTTCTTAATTTCTAGAGCAGAATACTGCTCCATTTGACCTTTAACCTCCACAGACATCAACTCAGAAAAATAGGTGAAACTGCCCGAAAACGTCACCAACTGCTGTTAAATGTTGAACACATAAAGACAAAAGCAGAAAGTCAGAAGCAGCCTTGTATTAAGCTCCTCCCACACAGCAACACACCTCCAATCAGGCAAGTTTGTTCTCTGAAAAGAAGAAGACTTTACTAAATGAAAACTAGAATTTCAGATCCAATCCAAAGATGATCTGATGAAAGGTTCTGTGGTTTTGGTGTCAGAGGACATTTTTCTGTGATCACACAGCTGTTGCTGCCCGACAGCTTTCATTCTGGAGAAAGTCTGTGTGAGTTTGGACACAATCCTTCCTCATTCATTTCAATGCTTTGCTGCCCTCTAGTGACAAACATAGGATCTGCAGCCCAGATTTCTTCATTTTTGTGTGATCTTAGGTTAATAAAGTTTGTGAAGGTTTTTTTTCTAGACAAATTGATTTAATACAAACCTAAAGTAAAAACAGATGACATGATATTCCGGACACTTCCTGGGTTCAGTTGTAGCAAACAAAATACTCACAACGCTGCATTTGAGGGAGTTAAAGTCCTGAATTCAAATTTTATTTTATTAATAACTCTTATTATCCATAACAAAAAAAAAAGAAAACAACCACGTGACCTGTGCTCTGATCTGTTAGAAGCATTGATGTCTATTAGAAGTTAGAAGGGAGACATCTGCTGGTTTTGTTTGAGAACTGCATGTAAGGATCAGAAGTGTTGCTTGGGCCTGAATGCTGCCTGTGAATGTTCATCTTTCACACTTGGGATTTATTTTCGTTTCTGCACATTCCCAGATGGGAATTTGACATGTGGAATGACTGGAAAATGACCGGATGTAACTATTAAAAACATCTGATCAAATCCCTCTCTGCTAAGCTTGAAGCATCAAACAAGATCTGGTGCATTCAGGGAAGCAAAACCTTAATTATAAGCAGCATATTCGTATTAAAAAAATGGTGTTTCTCTATAGAAAAATCCTTTTAAAGATTTATTGTATGGTATCTTTCACTAACAAATACTGTATCTCCTACATTCCCAACTTTCAACCTCATACTAACATTTTTTTTTCATATCATCTGTGTAGCGCTATAATTACAGTCATCACTGCAAGGAAAAAAACAATAAACATTGTAACTATCAGACCTCCAAATAAGAACCCATTATTGATATTTGTATATAAACCAGATGTACTATGATATTTATTAGACAGTTGTTTAGAAAAAAGGTAAAATGTTTTTTTTTGTCTCAACATAAATTAATTAACTGTGATTTTATTATTCTCTCCCTTTTATGGGGGAGATGGAATCTATGCAAAATGCATGCATTTTGAAAATATTTATTTATGTATTTATAAAATTATTACTATTGCTTTTATTATTTTACATATTTAACGCCTTATAAATGTGCTAATCTAAAAGTTATTGAAATTTAGTCAACTTCTTTACTGGTATATTTCACTTTAATAATTATTTCACAGTTATTGCTTTTTGTTGTTTAATGTTTAATCTTAATGATTTTACAGTCTCTTTGATTTTCAATTTTTGCTTCTTTGTTTAATTAAGAAATGTCTTTGTACATTGCTATAGCTTAAGAATAAATTAAGCAAATTTTATTGAGTCTGTTTAGTCTTAAATACATTTTTAGTCAAATCTAAACTGTAATTTTTTTCCAATAAACTTTATTGCACAAGTTTTTATCTTATAGAGATTCACATTCAGTTGTGCAATAACAGAACAATTGCAACTATCATGATATATATTTTTGTCACTTCACATTTCCAGATATAAAACTGGTTTTAAGAATATCGGAAACATTTTGAACCATACTGAGATCCAATTTACACGTTTCTTTTTAAATAAAGTTTCTGCACGTGACCCGGAAGTAGCAAGCTAGCAGCGTTAGCTTGTATTCAGAGGACGGTGGTGTTTTGGCTGGATGTTTGTGAGGCTTATAAAGCGATACATGGTTCAATTCAGAACAATTATCTTCGTTGGAAAGACAACGTGGATTGCTGTGATTGTGAGACTAGCAGATGATCGATCGGAGCTGCAGTGAAGACGACGGCGGTGTGTGTGGGAGTTGAAGCTGAAGATCGGAGCAGGAACCATGTCTTCCCTTCAGTCTCTGAGAGAGTTGATCAGCGAGCGACTAGCTGCTGCTGCTGAAGAAATCTTCCGACTCTGTGAAGGAACCATCGTCCAGTACGAGGAGGAGCTCTGTCGTCAGCGCAGACTGCTGGATGTCGCCTGGAAACCACAGCTGCAGGTCCAAGCTATAGGTATGTTCACTTCAACAAAGGAGATAAAACCTTCATCTTCCAGAACATTCGGGCCCAGGTTCTAGTGAACCGGTGACTGATTCTGTTGGAAGATTCTGGTCCGCCATCTTGAAGCGGTAAACATCTGTAGTTGTTTGTTAGAGTCTTTCATTCAATCCGGTTATCAGACGTTTAAGAGTCAGGCGCATGCGTGGTAAGGGAGTGGTGACATCATCTGCTGCTACACGGCAGCATCCTACCTGTCTGTCCAGCTTCGTGCGCCTGCGCGTGAGTGTGCGGCTGACTACTTGAGAGGAGAACCCCCTTAAGGTCTTTGACGCGCCGACGTTGATGATGCGCCAATTAACACACAACAAGCTGTATGGGAAGCGAAAACGGTCACAAATCTCAAAGAAAAGCTGCGTAAAGAAAGGCGTTTGGGCCATCAAAAACGCCGCCTTTAATGCGCTATTTAAAAGTAGCACAGGTGTTTTATTGCGTCCTAAAAGTCGTTTTAGCGTGTTCTAAACCGCACGGGCAAAGCTTGTTTTTGTTGTGTCACATAGTGACATGAAAATGGCCTTAATTTGTGAATAAAAAGGCTAAAGCAGTTTTAGTTGGACTCCGTAGCCTAAAGGTACACACCGGGACGAATATTCGCCAGCCGTTTTTCAACACGTTTTTTGTGTTCACACCCAGGCTATTTTAGCTGACGATGAGCCGAGTGAACATGCAATTTCATTCCCTGACATTAGATGGCGCTTGATGTAAAACACAATTACCCCTTACACAAGGTGGCGCTGAGCAACTTTATGCTTCTTAAAGTCGCTTTTCACTCAGAAGAAGAGAGCAAGTATTTACGCGCTTGTCAGAATCAAACAAAGAAAACATGAATATTTCAAGCACCAGTAGCTCCAGTTCCAGCGATTGAAGAAGTTATTGTTCTGTAGAATGATGAAAGACGCTGGAAAAAAGACGCAGATTTTGGGTACATCCCAGAGAAGAGAAGAACATGGGGAGTTTTATTGATTGGTACAAGAGCTGAAAATGTATCATGAGCGTTTTCGTGGATATTTTAGAATGTCCGTCAGTGAGTGCATCTTCTTCGTCTTATTTCTTCGCAGGAGTGTAGACGCTACTTGGCGTCTATCTTCTTCGCTGTGACGTATGTGTGCTCACCAAAACAGTTTTGTGTTTGAGCGCCCCCAAGTTGTGTTTTACTGTATTTTCAGAAGCTCCAGACACGTGTGCAAAAGCGCCATTCTCATTGGTCGTATAGTTTTCGACGCGGCGCGTCAAACCAAAAAAACGAACCCGAGGGTTTTTTTTTAGAAAATGACGCTTTTACGCGTGGCGTTTTTCGCGTCGGTGTGGACACTCACATTGGTGACTTTTGTTTAGTCACGAGGCGTTAAACGTCGGCGAAAATCGCGCGCGAAATTCGTCCCGGTGTGTACGGACGGGCCTTAATGGTACGCGCTGAGACATTTTACGTTTTTCACATACAGGAACTGTAAGTTTGACTCCAGAGCTCACACAGCGAATTCACAGCATTTATCTTTTCTTTTGCGAAAATAATTGTAATTGGTGTTTCTGTTTTTCCTCTTCTTCTTCTTTTCTGTTCTTTAAACAAATTTTTGTTTTATTGATAAACTATTAAATATCAAAACAAGCTTTCTTCGTTCCTCAGAATAAAAAAAATCAGTTATTAAAAATGCCAAACCAACATTCTGTTACAACAGAAGTACTTTATTCCTATTTAAAATTGTTTAAAAAAATCAATGGACGAACAACCCAATGACTGCACAGAGCACTCTCTGGTTGACTGTCTTCCTTAAGTAAAAAACACTTCACATTGTTTCCAAGTGTAACCGGTCGCTTTCTGCGTTGTGCTGGTTAATATATGGTGTGACACAGTGTTACCTCTTGGAGAGAAGCCTCCCTTTATTCTGGTAATAAACAAACAAAAACACTGTATGATCCTGCCCACTCCAGGGGGGTATTCCAGGAAGCATGTTTAAACTAGCCTGACTTTGAGCCTGAACTCTGGCTGAAATCCGCCTGAACTTGCTTACTCTGGGTATGTCGGTTCCAAAAGACCGGATATGAATTGGCGTAATTACGCTCGACTTGGTAACCCTGGGTTAATGGGCGTGCACAGCAGGTACATAAAGACATTCTCAATGGATCGCCGATTTCTGGAGTCACCATGGAAACGCGTGGTGAAAAAAAAAAAGAATACGCTGTACTTCAGTGAGACGGAGTCTGAGGTTTTAATGACGGCGTATGAAGATTACACGTCCATCAAAAAAGTAACACGGCTGCATCATCAAAAGAAAGAGTTTCTGCATGTAGAAAAAGAGCAGACAAAGTAAACGTCTATAAAACTCAATAATTGTTCATACAACTCAAATTTACATATTTATTCAACTAAATGTCACATTACTCCAATTCAATTAATCTTTTTTCCATCTTAATTAATAATATTTCTTGAACTCTCAAATGTCTAAGTTTGAGCCAGCAGATATTCTCATTTTTATAACAAAAAAAAGATGGGGGGAGAAATGCACGGAGTGCAAAACCTCAATAAGGAATTTACCGTCACTGTCGTTACAGTTGTTGTCCGTAGGAGTGCTATATAAACTCATCATCCTCTCCTTCACTCTTACTCATGGTGCAGAGACGTAAGCTCAGTATGGCAAACTAACTCGGCGAAACATGGCAAAACACAGTAAAACAGCTAAATAACTAAACACATTTGGTCAAAAACCCACACTTAAACCCAAATCCGTCCAGACAGGCAAAGCGAATGATATCCCACAATCCTTTGCGGTGCCGATCTAACAGCAACACCAAAGTTACACCTACTTAATTGAATTAATTTGAATGAAAGTAAAATAACTGTCTGATAGCTACGTGTAATTTTTAAACTGACTTACAAAAAAAAGATTTATCTTAACTGAAACAAATAATTAAGTTATATCAAAGAAATAATAATATTTTTCCAACATCCATATGTGGTCTTATCACCATCTCACTGTGGAAAAAGTATTATCTGAGCTTCTTCATCCACTAAATCATCTTCAAATGGACACTCCATGCTGCCTCGCCTCTCTGTAAACAAACTAAGCTTCAACTAAACCTGCTCCGGACCAGGTTATGTTCAGAGCATGAGTTGCTATGGCAACTTGACCTACCCTGAAACATACCTCCATTTCTGGAACCGAAAGCTGAGGTTATCAACTTCCTTAGCCTCAAACTTATCATGAGAGCTAGCATAACCTGCTTTCTGGAATACCCCCCAGTTCCTATACAAACAAAACAAACCAAATTTTAAGCTTTAACAGTGAATCCCCAAAATATCTCTCCTAAACCATCAATCACACATATTGCTGTAATTATACAAATAAAATTTAAAACCAAAAAGGGCAATAAACAATAGGAAGGATTGGGATAATAAAATGATTTTAGAATGATGGCATACAAAAGGGGTGGGGAACCGTAGCCTTTGGAATATATAGGGGAGTCAAAAGAAGTAGAAGAAGAAGAAATGAAGGAGGGGCTATGACCAGGAGTGTAATGCAGTAGTTTGTTGGAGATCCCTCAGGTATGGTTACCCTTGAACAGATTTTGTGCTATTATAAAATAAGATAAAGCCTGTCCCGGATACACAAGCTCTGAAGTGGTGACTGTAAATTATATTAGCCTTGTAATTTTCTTAATCATAGGTACCTAGGTTCGAATCCCACGGCCGTAATCTTAATGCACAGCGTCTGTCTTTCATTTTTTCTTTATTTTTATGCTAAATTCATGTGAAGAATTAAAAATGAAGTGTTTCCCCGCTTATTTCCGTTTCAATATTAGCAGTTTCATGTATTTATATATAATTTTTCAGTCACCGCTCTCCTCCGGGTTCATCACAAAAACTTTGACTAACTCATGGCGGCACTTATGAGATTTTGGCGTCCGAAGGAGGTGCCACAGAGATGTAGAGCACGCCGGTCCGTCGGCTTCCTTCCTTGCTGCTAAAAAACATTTCACAGCGAGCGGTTCCTGCATCACTTTAACTGAAGTTTTCGCCCGTGCATGGAGAAATGGCATCAGCTGACTCAGAATTGGCCGGAAAATATCCTTAAACGCGGAAAAAAAAGAATCGGGGAGAGTAATTATCATCCGGATAAATGAATCACGGATGAAACCGGCCTCTCAAAACCCTCAAAACATGCTGCTGCCAGACCGACGCGCCACGTCGGAACACGGATACTGTCATGCTGGAGCCAGAAATCATCAGTAAGCAGCGATAGATTTGAAACCTGTCAATCAAACAATTTGAGCACTTGACGTGGGGACCAGCAGGGATCACATATTTTGACGCATCTGATTAGTCAGTTTAAAATGTGACTAACTTGCACTTCATAAATAATATCAGGAAAAAAGTATTAGGAAGAACATGTTAAAATTAGAATCAGAGTAAGAATGGTTAGTCTGACAAATAGAATGACATGAAATGAAAGTAAAAGCCGTTTATTTTTTTTATAGAAGTCTATGGGATTTTGGCTTATTGAAATCAGTGGGTACTTCCTGTTTGGAATGCTAAAGGGGGATGAGTAACTCAGTCCAGTCCTTTTATGCAATCAATGGGCACATAGAGTCAGAGAGTTCATGGGATATGATTGTCTAATCTACATTCCTAATTTACAAGGTAGAAATGCCCTAATTTGTCATTTAAAAAGATAAAGCACTCAATCATTATAGTTTTTACTTAGTGTTCTGATGTGTTTTTACCTATTCTCCCAAATACTCTTAGATCTTTTCAAGATAATCCTAATTATATACAATTAATATCCAAGCAGTCAAAATGATTGCTATGGTAATTCTATTAGTTTTGGAATTCCGGGACACCGAGTGTTAATCGAATAGATTTATTGGTGTTAACTATGTAATCCTAAAAATAAACTAATGTCTAGAAAGAAAAGACATTCTAAGGATGTTTAACATCTGTAGAGTTGTCCTGTTCATGTTCATCTTCTGCTGTTTAGTCCCTTTCGGGGTCATGGGGCTGCTGGAGCCTATCCCGGCCACTTGCAGGCAAAGGCAAGGGGCACCCTGGACAGGTCGCCATTCTGTCGCTGGGCCGCAATCACACACCCATTCCCACTCAGAATTGTCCTGATGTTTTTAATTATTACTCAAAGTAATGTGTTTTAATTAATTAAGTGAAAAGGGTTAGCTGATCTCTGGAGTAAACAACACAACTATGGAGTTGCTGAGCGACAGAGAATAATAAGTAAAAATATCAAAAAACACCTCCAAGATTCCCTCAACTTCAAATGAAACAAATAATTTGTGATTAAAAAAGAAACACTTCATGGATCGTGTGAAAACACCATATACGTCGAGATCAAAGGCTGATTAACAATCAATAAAGAAGTTCTTTTAAGAAGGAAAGGAACCAATAACGAATTTTATCCTCTGTTTTAATTATACTGTGACTTACCGTAATTTCCGGGTTATAGAGCACACCCGAATACAAGCCGCACCCACCCATTTTCACATATTTAACTTCTTTTTTAAATACATAGGCCGCATCAGTGTACAAGACACATGCATTAAGCAACATTGTCAGCCTGACATGTCCTGCATGTCCTGACCCCCAGACTGAGTGCAATTTTTAACCACATTGTGGGAGGAGTCAGCTCATGTGTATGAATACACCCACATCTGCCAAACAGCATGCAGCTGAATTCTGTTCACAAGTTCCTCAGTTATGGTTTTTAAATTTTATTTTTTTTTTACTTATTGACAATTGAAGTATCATATATAAAATTACAAACAGTAACCATATAATCAACATTACATCCCTCAGTTATGATGAGGAAATTTACATCCGCGATTCCCCATTTCCCATGAGTCTTAGGGGCTCTAACCCCCGGCTCGCCACACTGTTGTCAGTATTTACAGAATGAGCAGCAGTGGATGGAGGGGGAGAGCATATCTCCTTCCACTTGTGTCGCGGCAGTGTTGTGGGAGTAACAGGGCTGGTTAAAAAAACACACCAGTAAAATAATTCAGCGGCGACTGAAAAGTGCACGCCTCTGTGCGATACGCGCCCCTCCGCGCGGCGTGTGCGTCAGAAGTTTCCTTCCACAACAAACTCTGTCGCTACGCGGACGCCTCTGCGCTCCGCCCGCTTCTTGTCTCCCCGTCCTATCTTCTCCGACACCCCTGGCCAGGGCGGCTGCAGGGAGGACCGCTTCCTCCCCATTGCACCGGTCGGTGGACGGAGCGAATCGTGTCTGTGCAGAGCAATCGGACTTAATACTGTATGCTTTGTGGATGAGGGGCGTGATGCGTTGTTACGTGTGGGAGCCATCAGACTGCCATCGGCCCCGCAGCTCAATGTGAACGAGCAGAAGGAGAACATGTCTCCAGCTCACACAGAGGCTGTGGGTCGGTGTGAGCTTTTCAAAGCAAAATTCACGCAGCTGACCGGCTTTTCCAAGCCCGTTGGTGATGGTGGACTTTTTTCACGCTGCTTTTAACGATTGCTTTTAACTTGAAAGCTTCATCATATTGTAGTGGCGATCACATGCACGTTGGGTCTAATGGCACCAAAAGATTCTGGGATGCGGTCGGGCATGCGTGTTTCTTTTTGTTGAACCATGACTGAAGTGTCTAAGACCTGAAGTCAGGTCCATGCTGTTTGGCTGCGAAGAGGTGTGTTGAAAAACAAATGACTTGTTGCTTGGAGTTGGCTTAAGCATCCAACCCGTGCTCTGAGACTGGAAGTACGTTCATGGCGGCCGTCAAATAACTCCGTAAATAAGCCGCGTCACTGAATAAGCCACAGGGCTGTGAGCGCAGGACAAAAGTAGCGACTTATAGTCTAGAAATTACGGTATTTTCTAATTGCATTTATCGTCTACATTTATTGAACAGACTGCTTTAAGTTTTTCTGTGTTAAGGTTATAAATATGCTTGGCCGGTATTTTTAGCCATCTTGACTGGAAAGTCAAAAATGTAATTTTGGCCACTGCTTATGTCACTGTAGTCGTTAGTGAAGTATTAGTCCAAGCCGCCCATTTGGCTAGATACAAGCTGTCTATTGGAAGAAAATTGGCAAACCTGTATGGGGAATGCAAGGAGCACACATTTACCAGGTGAACATCACTTACAGAGCCTTTTTGCTACAAGAAATGGATTTGAAGTGATATTAAGAGTTGAATTGATATGTTAGCATGTCCTTTAGCATGTCCTTTAGCTACGGTTATCGGAATAATTGTTGATGTGTTGCGCTTATATACCAGATGCATTTTCAATTCCCCCGTTCTATGAAGCGATATACCATCGTGTCATGGCAGTTGTCTGATTTTCATCCACCTGTGCCTGCTCCTAGACATCTCTGCCTCTGCCTTTCACTCACTGCTGGATCGTTGCACTGCAAGCGTTCAGTCAACTCACCTGCTCTGGTCTCCGCCAGCTTGTCTATCTGTCTGCTCGCCATTCAGCCTGGCTTCCCGTTAACCTGCTCAGCCATTCTCTGAAGACGGTTCCATGGTGGACTAGTGCTCACAGATATGTCATGAGGCACAGGGCTCCCAAAAATTTGAGTACAAATAGACGCAATGTCTAAGATTGCTGATTTTGCGATCTTTATAAATTTGGTAGAGTGTAGTAAAAGGATGTCCCGATCCGATCAGATCATCGGAAATCGGGCCCAATCACGTGGTTTCTGACTTAAATCTGAATCGAATGTTGTCTCCATATCAGTGATCGGATATTTATTTAATTGTTTTGATCAGCGCTCTATGTTTCAAGCTTGAAGTCCCTACTAGAAGTCTACTTATCACGAACGGATCACGATATTTAATTGTTGTAAAGCGCAGCGGACTAGAGCAGCAATTTGAACGGGAGGCTAAACAGTTCGGTGAAGTTAGCAAGTTGTTCACCCTCTGACTTCAGGGCTCCAAAACTGTGAATAAACGTTTAAAACTGACAGCCAGAGTCCCTCACTTTATGACTTAATGCACCCCCCCCCCCCCCCCCCTAGAGTCCAGATTGTCTGCAGCTCTCTGCTCCCCCCAGGGGATGGGTCAAATGCAGAGCACAGTTTCCCCATTGTGGGATGAATAAAAGTAAATTAAT
>JAUDJI010000397.1:0-14355 GCA_037389245.1 Oryzias sinensis | reverse complement strand
TGAAAGCATGACTCTCCTCCACAGAGTCCAGACCACATTCACTCAGATGCTCCATGCTGGACTGAGGGTGGATTATTTTGGAGACACAGCAGAGTTCTGTAAACTCAAATAGTTCCTGAAAGAAGTGAAATGTTTTTAGTGATTTCTCTGCTTTTGATTATTTTGAACTAAATGTTTTAACTGTTAGTTTTCTGTGGAGTAATGTTTGTATTCAGAAATAAGAGAAATGAAAAATCTCTAGAATGTGGATTTGAGACATTTTTAAACATGAATCTCAAACTTTTTGGAGTAAAATCTGTTTTTTTTTTTTTTACTTTGGGATTTGACTGTTTGAATTCAAATTTCACACAAATTTTTCATGTTTTTGTGTTGTTGTAGAAAGAAGAACATTTTCAACTTTGTTTTTTTTTTGCTTCATATGACAATTTTGGATTGAATATTTGTGTTTTCATTTCTTTGTTCTTCAAAAAGTTGATTCTGATCATTTAACAATAAAAACATCCTGATTCTTTTGTCTTCATTCCAGAGTTTGTATGAAATCTGATGAAGAAAAGTGGGAATAATATGAGGGAAGAACTGAGGCAGTTTTCCTGGAACTCCAGAAATGACAGAGTGTGTTTAGAGCAGAAACATCTGTCAGTCTTTGTCCTTTGGACTTTATGCAGTAAAACAGCTTCATTCCAATTTTAATTTTATTTTATTTGAATAGCCCAAATTCACAACAACAGTCGCCTCGATGGGCTTCTTATCGATAATTGAAAAAGTGAAACATGAACTCAAAAGGATCTTGAATACATAGAATTCAAAAGGGAAAATACTAAATTGAACTAACAAACTGACAAAGCTAAACTGGCACCCCTGCCCTTATAACCCCCCTTCGCAGTCAGGAAAAACTCCTAAAAAAACGGATTCCGGAAAAAACAAAGAAACCTCAGGGGTCCCCACATTAAGGAGGGATTCTCCCCCAGGGCAGACAGGCAATTTACCAGAACCTATAGAGAAAAATTAACTTATCTAATTCTACTACTACATACATAAAATCCAGCAGACGAGCTTCATCCAGATGGAGTTGGGTGACAGCCAGGGGCGCGAGTCGAGCCAGAGGCAGGATCCACAGCCAGGTGTAGGAGCGGGAGCAAAGGCGAGGTAAACGGTCAGGAACAGGAGCACGGATGAGCCAACTGGAATCTGGAAGCACTCCCACTCCCCAGGAGGGGAGAGGAATAGAGGGACAATACATGAATCGCACTGCACCAAACAGAGGCATGGAGAACTAAATGATGAATAATGATCAAGAATAGAGAAGAGGAAGGGTAGAAGTAGATGAGAAAAGAGGACAGAACCCCAGTGCACCATAGTTACCCCAGCTTCAACTTCTAGCAGCCTACTAAAAACAAATTGTTATTGTTATAGTTACAGTAATCCAGCCTCGACGTAACAAATACATCGATGAGTTTTTCAGCATCACTCCTATAAAGTATATTTCTGATCTTAGCAATATTCCGCAGGTGAAAAAAGGCAGTTCTACACGCCTGAGATATGGGAGCCTTAAATGATAAATCCTGGTCAAATAAAACCCCAAGGTTTCTAACTGTGGAATTGGGGGCTATGCTTATGCCATCCAGGGAGACTATCTGAGCAGACAGAGCATCTCTGAGGTTTTTAGGACCTAGTTTAATGACCTCAGTTTTTTCTGGGTTCAAGAGGAGGTAATTAATTGTCATCCAGGTCTTGATGTCTCTGATGCAGGCATTCAGTTTCTCTATATTGTCATTCTGGTCAGGTTTCATGGATAAATACAACTGTGTATTGTCGGCATAACAATGAAAATTAATGCTGTGTTTCCTGATTATGTTTCCTAGGGGTAGCATATAAAGCGTAAACAGGATGGGTCCTAAGACTGAGCCCTGTGGGACTCCATAGTTAACTTGAGTGCACTGAGAGGAATGTCCATTTACGTTAACGAACTGATATCTATCGGACAGATAGAATTTAAACCACTGGAAAGCAGATCCTCTGACCCCTGTGTGATGCTTTAATCTATGGACTAAAATACTGTGGTCGATAGTGTCAAAGGCTGCACTAAGGTCTAACAGGACCAGAATAGAGAGTAGTCCCTTTTCTGAGGCCAATAACAAGTCATTAGAGACTAACTAGTGCAGTTTCCGTGCTGTGGTGAGGTCTAAACCCCTACTGAAAGTCTTCAAAGTGGCTGTTGTCCTGTAGGTGGCAGTAAAGCTGCTTAACTACAACTCTTTCAAGGATTTTAGAAATAAAGGGCTTTTTCAGAAGAGGTTTAACAACTGCATATTTAAAAGACTGTGGCACGTAACCCGTTTCCAGAGAGGTATTTATCATTGTTTATATGGGATCATTAATTAGGGGAAAAGTTTCTTTAAAAAGTCTAGTGGGAATTGGGTCTAACAGACACGTTGAGGATTTGGAGGACGTAATAATTGATGCTGTTTGCGCTTGATCCACAGCAGTGAAGCAGTCTAATGTTACAGAGGTTTCTATGGATGCCTCCATTTCTACCGCTTCAGCCTGTTCTGGGCTGATAGCAGGAATAACTTGATTCAACTTATGTCCAATATTTGAGATTTTACTGTCGAAAAATGTAAGAAAATCATCAGAGCTGAGAGAAACAGGAACATGTGGTTCTACTGAGCTCCAACTGTGAGTTAATTTAGCAATAGTGCTAAAAAGAAATCTTGGATTATTTCCATTCTCTGATATTAAGGTTGAATAGTACTGGGCTCTAGCTCTACGCAGAGCTTTTTTATAATTTAATAGGCTATGCCTCCAGGTATTCAGAGACTGCTCTGAGCCGGAGCGGCGCCATTCTCTTTCCAATTTACGGGTTTCTTGTTTAAGAGAACGAGTTTCAGCGTTAAACCACGGTGTTACTCGGTTTTGTCTGACGAACTTAGGTTTCAGGGATCAACAACATCGAGTGTACTCCTGAGGGCTTGTAAGGCGTCATTAACAAACTGGTCATTTATACCTGGACTGATGCTATGGGAGCTGGTCTCAGTCTTTTCTCAGAATGTCACTAAGTACTGGCTGAACTGTGTGTTTAAACTCAGACACAGAACGGTCAGTTAAGGTTCTTCTAAGCTGTTTCTTATTCACTGGGGAAGTAGCATGCTCTAATGTAAACTGGAAGGTAATCAGAAAGTGATCAGAAATGATGGGGTTAAGAGGAATGACAAGGTCCAGGGTGTGCTTATGACAGTGAGTGGGTTCATTCACACTTTGGGTGAAACCAACATCATGTACTAAAGCTGCAAAAGCATTTCCTAGACAGTCACTGGGGTCATCAACGTGAATATTAAAATCCCCTATTATTATAATTTGATCAGAATCTAAGACAATAGTCGATAAGAAGTCGGAAAACTCAGTTAAAAATTCTGAATATGTGCCGGGGGGGCGATAAATAATAATGAATAAAACAGGTTTTCGAGTCTTCCTGTTTGGGTGATTTATAGACAATATGATGCTTTCAAATGAATTATAAGCATTTTTAACTTTAGGGCTGAGAAGTAAGCTAGACTGTGATATTACTGCCAAACCACCTCCTTTCCCTGAAATCCTGGATTTCTGATAGTTAACATAACTGGGGGGCTTCATTCAGTCTGACATAGTCATCCTGTTGGAGCCAAGTTTCTGTTAAAGCTAGAAGACTAAGTTTGTTATCAATAATTAAATCATTGACTAAGAGGGACTTGGAGGAAATTGATCTAATGTTTAATAAACCGCATTTAATTACATCATAATTCTGCCTCTTGTTATTGAGAGGACTACGATGGCCCAGAAGGGTCACAACACAACACAACACAACACAATAACTTAACACACAACACAATAACTTACCTCACAACACATTAACTCACAACACAACACAATAACTCACAACACATTAACTCACAACACATCAACTCACAAAGGAAGTAAAGCTGCAATGGAAGTGCTTTTATTCTGAAATTTTCACTGGGCTGAGCGACTAACAGAAAGTAACGTCACAGTGAGCTGTGGAGGGAGCATGTTTTTTCTACAATAGTAGCTAGCAGCAGTGTTACCAGATTGGGCGGTTTTGGTTCTGCGTTTGCGGGTTAAATGGCTTTGGGCGATGTGCATAATTTGGGCGATTTTAGGGTCGGTTCTGCGTTTTTTTTCTGCTCATGAATATATAATAGCGGACTACGTTAGGCCGTGTGGCTGTTGGAGTTCTATGTACTGAAGCTCCATGAACGCACCAGGCAGAGACGCTTAATGGACTGGGCTATGTCATCTAAACTGTTGTTGGGGGTGTGCAAGGCCTCTTAGAAATTGTGTTCTTCAAAGCCTGACACTGAGGCTGTGTGTGGGAGGAGCTACCAGCTAAAGTTATGATCGCTGAATGGAGCAGTGTCTATGTTTATCAATGCATGGTAGACACGGAGAATGTGGAGAGATCAGGTTTATTATTTTGAAAAGTTCTGCATGGTAATCATGTTTCCATGTTTGAGTTCATGAGATCATCCCAGAGAGAGTCTCTGCTTCAACTCCCGCAGTGAAAGCTGCGTCTTAATCTGACGCCCGTTTCCATCTCTCTGGCAGAGTTTGTGTTATGGTGCCTCTGTCAGCCCCACCCCTCTCTGCCCTGCACCGGAGGATTCCCAGCTGTTGCCACTCACCTCACCAGCCTGCTGTCTTCTTAAGGAGTTTCACAGCCAGTATTCATCGCCAGTTCATTGCTCCTCCATGGACTTATCACCACGAGTGCTGCCTGGGATTTCCTCCAGGACCGCCTGTCCAATTCTCCCTCATCTCGCTAGCCGTTCATGCCCTCTAAGCCGACACCGAGTCTTCATCCCTGAAAGATCACCTTCAAGATCTAATTAAATCTAACTACTTACCTCAAAATCTCTCCTGTTTTCTTTCTGGGTTCCAGCATCTGGGTCTGTCTCAAAGTCTCAAAAACCATGACAGAACGAACTGGCCAAACTCCTGACCCACCTGACCCGGAAGAGCTCCTTCACTCCATCTCTCAGCAAGGGATCTTACTCGAACAACAAGTGGATACCATAACTCAGATGTCTTCTGCGCAATATGACCTTATCTCCGTATGGACAGTATACCTCAGACTCTAAATAATCTATCTGGTCATGTTTCCAAATCCACAGCTACTATGGCTCATCTTCCTCCCGGAAACACCTCGGCAACCCATCATCTACCCGGAAATGCTTCAGCTCCTCTCACAGTTCCGTCACCAGAAAACTTCCGTCTCCAACCGGAACCATTTTACGGTGATGTAAAAGCCTGTGGTGGATTTCTGCTGCAGTGCCAACTCATTTTTCAGCAAGCACCCAGGTATTATCAAAGTGATCACAGTAAAATTACCTTCATAATTAAAGCACTGCGGGACAAAGCCTTCCAATGGGGCCAAGCATTCCTAGCCGTTCACCCGATTTCACATTTACCTTTTGAACATTTAATAAGTGAATTCCGTTTAGTTTTGACCAACCACGAAAGCAGGAAGAAGCAGTACGGCGATTACTGAGCCTCAAGCAACGTAATCCACCGGTTTCAGATCATGTTATTGATTTTCCGTATTTTGGCAGTAGAGGCAGGTTGGCCCGTTACCCGCCCTTAAAGGCATTTTTTATCAATCCCTTAACGACCGCATTACAGATCATCTTTGTACACAACCCGAACCTAATCATTTTGAAGAGCTTGTCACAGCCGCCCTGCGATCACATATTCGACTCGCTGAATGGGACCACCAAAACCGTAAGCATACTTTAACATCATCCCAACAACTTCAAATATTAAACCCCTCTCCTCAATCAGGACAAGAAGTCATGAATCACAACATGGAGGAACCCATGCAAGTGGGACATTCCAAACTCTCCGAGGAGGAAAGGAGGAGACGAAGAGATCAAAGGCTGTGTTTTTATTGCCGTAAACCTGGCCACCAGGTAAATCAATGCATCCTTCGTTTAAACTCCCAGACCCCTCCATTAGATAGTAATCTAACGGGGGAGGATTCTTCTCAACCTGATGGAAATATTTTTTTTTTGCTCCGGTCAAGATATCAGCCATCACGCTAAGGCTCTCATAGATTCTGGTGCGGAACAATGTCTTATCAATCAGCAATTTGTTCATCAGTTGTCACTTCCCATGGAAAAACTCATTTCACCCATCAAAGCCGCCGGCCTAGGGGGTAAAGACTTATCCAAAATCACTCACCATACCAAGCCACTCCTTTTCATCACGTCAGGAAACCATAGAGAATATTTACAGTTCTATGTCACAAATACCCCCTAAACCCCCATAGTTCTGGGGTTTTTCTGGTTGAAACACCACAACCCACAGATCGACTGGGTTAACTCTCGCATTTCTCATTGGAGTACTTTTTGTTTACCTAACTGTTTACATTCTGCTATACCCGTCACATTACCTATGAAGGAATTTATATTTTTTGGTCATTTCATTAGGGGTTTTCAGTCTTACCTTTTATTACATTGTAGTTTAATCTTGTGTTGACGTGTGGGCTTTAACATCCTTTGAACTTTGAAGAAGCTTCCTTAAGTTGCATATGTGAGAAGGTTTTGACTTCAGCTCCACGCTCATCCCCCGTCAGGGGAAAGAAAGGGATTCTTTGATCTTCTAAGGCCATTTGGAAGACTCTGGGAATGATTCAATCTGTGGGAACCACTTCAGGCATCCGTTCACGTGTGGAGAACAAAGCTCTAGGACCGAATACCTGCTGGGGAGTTCCTGCCGCCTGTGGTGGACCCATGGGGATTCCGTACCGTGTCCATCTGTGAAATTGCTCCCCAGATACCAGATGCTGTGATTCCAAGTATGGGCTGAAGGAAGTAGGCGGGCTCCTCTGTCAGCCAATCTCTAGCGACCAGAGGCGGAGATTCAGGAGCCATCTTGCTCCCGGGGTAGGAGATTCTGACAACATGTTTAAAAGTCTGCATTCAAGGAAGTTTCTTTGTCTCCAGACAAGCTGCATGTAAATTCGGATTGTAATTTCTTACGTATTGCAGGCCTTGATTTTGGGCACCCAGATCGATCTGTTTTATTTTGTTTAGAGCTCTTTGTTAGGGACAATAAAAACTCTTAATTTTATTCCGTTCGCATTTTCTGGTCATTCTCCCGACTTACGAACACGCATGGAAGAAATCTCAAAGCGACAGATTTCTCTTTCCTTCACCTATAACTCCTAACATCACAGAAACCGCTGATTTATCTAAAATACCACCCTGTTGTCATGACCTCAAGATGGTGTTCTGTAAAACCAAGGCCAGTGCTATACCCCCTCATAGACCCAAAAAAAAAGGCCATGTGTCACGGTGTGGGGTTGGCTCGAGAGCCGGTTGGACCCAGATGCAGAGGCAGAGGACTCAGTTCAGGGACTAGAGGTTTTAATACGAAAAAACAAACAAAAAGCGCTGCAGAGCAGGATTTCAGAACAAACAAAAACTTACTGTGGCGTGGCGAGGTACATGAAAACATGAGCGTGGCAAAAACATGGAACATGGCATGAAGAAGAAGACGAAAACACCATGACAAGGCAAATGGACCAGCACAGGTGGAAGACAGAGACAAGACTTAAATACAGACAGGGCAGACAAGACACAGGTGGACACGATCAGGGCTGATGGGGACCAAAGGAAGTAAAACTCAAGAAACCAGACAAGACAGGAGACTTTCAAAATAAAACAGGAAACAGAAACAAGACCAAGGACCAAAAACAAGACAACAAATGCAAATCATGACACCATGGAGGATTAGATTCATGAAATGCTCTCTTTAGGTCACATCCGCCCTTCCTCATCTCCTGTCGGTGTGGGGTTCTTTTTTGTAGAAAAGAAAGATAAAACCCTTAGCCCCTGTATCGACTATCGGGAATTAAACCAAATCACAGTCAAGGATAAATATTCATTACCCCTTATCAGTACAGTATTCGATTCCATCCAAGAAGCCCGTGTATTCTCCAAACTTAACCTTCGTAACGCGTACCATCTGGTCCACATCCGTCAGGGAGACGAGTGGAAGACCGCCTTTAATACCCCACTTGATCATTATGAGTACCTTGTAATGCCCTTTGGACTCACCAATGCCCCAGCCATATTCCAAAGACTGGTTAATGATGTATTACGCTATTTTCTCAACCGTTTTGTTTTTGTCTATTTAGGCGACATACTTATTTATTCCCATGATCTCACCCAGCATAAGTACCATGTACGTCTCGTTCTTGAAAGACTCCTCGAAAATCAATTATTCGTCAAAGCGGAAAAATGCGAATTTAATGTACCCTCAATTCCCTTTTCGGGATACATCATCGAAGCTGGCAGTATTCAAACCGATTCTTCCAAAATCGAAGCGGTCACCAACCGGGAGGTACAGGCATCACGGAAAAAATTACAGCAATTTCTAGGTTTCGCTAACTTCTTAGGCGATACATTCGCAATTACAATTCCATTGCAGCTCCCCTCTCCCAACTAACCTCATTTCTCAAGCCTTATATCTGGAACCCTGATGCAGATGCTGCTTTCAAGAAACTTAAACAACTCTTCATTTCCGCACCCATTCTCATCCAACCGGATATCCATAGACAGTTTATTGTGCAGGTGGATGCTTCAGACTCCAGAGTTGGGGCTGTCCTATCTCAAAGAGAAGCCTCATTTGGTAAGCTCAAACCATGCACCTACTTTTCCCGGAAACTAACTCCCGCATAACAAAATTATGACGTGGGCAACCGGGAGCTTCTTGCAGTTAAACTCGCTTTGGAAGAGTGGCGACGTTGGCTAGAGCGGGCTGAACATCCATTTATTGTCTCGACAGACCACAAAAACATAGCCTATCTACGATCTGCTAAACGTCTCAGCACTCGTCAAGCCCGCTGGTGTCTTTTCTTCGACCGGTTTGACTTCATCATAACTTATCGACCTGGCAGCCGTAATATTAAACCGGACGCTCTCTCCCGTAAATACAACCCCTCCGATTCTGACTCTCAAACCACCATTGTTCCATCTACTTGCATCATAGGGAACCTCACCTGGGACATTGAATCTAAGGTCATGCAAGCCCAAGGTGAGGAACCTTATCACCCTCCGTGCCCTCCTGCAACCCTCTACGTACCCTCGTCACTCAGGTCAGACGTTATAACTTGGGGTCACTCTTCTCGTATTGCCTGTCATGGTGGCATTCGTAGGACACTTAACCTACTTAAAAAACGTTTTTTTGGCCTTCCATGGATAAGGACGTTTGTGATTACGTGGTGGCTTGTTCCACCTGCGCCCGGTCCAAAACCTCGAACTCACCTCCTGCTGGTCATCTCAATCCACTCCCCACTCCTAGCCGACCATGGTCCCATATTGCTGTTAATTTTGTTACCGGTTTACCTCCATCTCAGTGCCACACTGTCATCTTCACTATTATTGATCGTTTTTCCAAAACTACTCATTTCATTCCCCTCTCTCAATTACCCACTGCCACTGAGACTGCCGAAATTCTGATTGACCAAGTCTTTCGTCACCATGGAATACCCACTGATGTTGTTTCCGATCAAGGTCCTTAATTCACATCTCAAGTTTGGAAAGCTTTCTGTAACTGTCTTGGCACAACAGTCAGTTTAACCTTCGGCTACCATCCACAATCCAACGGCCAAGCTTAGAGGGCCAATCAAGAACTGGAAGCGGCACTACGCTCCCTGGCTGCTCAGAACAGCATGGATTGGTCCAAATTCCTGGTTTGGGTGGAGTATGCTCACAACAATCACCCTTCCTCAGCCACGGAGATGTCACCCTTCGAGGCCTCCGTTGGGCACTCACCACCTCTGTTTCCGTCAAAGGAAGTCGATCTGGCGGTGCCCTCAGTGGCACCTCGGTACATCTGACCCTACTAGGTTTGGGCGATGTCCTTTAAATTGGCAACTGACGATGTTTGCTGTCAACCATCGGGATGGACGATGGTATTGTCGGGGGGGTGTGTGTGTAATTTTCATTATTATATAATTATTATTCCTTATTTTACTTTATTACTTACTTTATTTCCCAACTAATGACTCATCCGCGATGATCCAGTATAAACTGAGGGAAGTGACTTTAACAAAACAGAAAAAAAACTAACAAACAAAATAGAAAAGAAGTAGTTCGCTCCTGCACTTAATTAGTCAGGTGGACCAGTGGAGCGCGCGACCATGTCTCTGAGCAGAGCAGTCGGACTTACAGCTTTGTGTTTGAGGGGAAGGGAGGATGCTTTGTTATGTGTGGGAGACTTAGGACTGTGATCCGTCCCGCAGCTCTACGTGAACGAGCTACCGAACTCAGGAGAACCGGGTGTCCCGGTAAAAAGTGTGTGTCCGGGGAGAGCTCGGACCGCCAGCACACACAGCGGCTTTGGGGCGGTGTAAGTTTCAAAGCAGAAATGTCGCTCAGTCCTAAGAAACTGTTCAAACAATCAAGTGGATTTGTGTTTCCAGTCGTGTCCCGACAAAATAAAGGCTGAAAGTCGTACGTGCTGGATGATGGACGCACGTGGAATGCGTCTCACTTGTCTCTAGTTCCAGAAAGTGCACAAGACACAGCCAGTGGCGCTGCAGATGCAATGCCTGAGCCAGAGGTCACACCACCACTGGATGATAGGATGCCCAGACTCACAAGGGTTAGAAAGTAGCCTTCGTGGCTTAATGATTATGAACATTAGTCATGTCTTATGATTAGTGAAGACAGAGAAAGCAGGAGTGTAAAAGTAGGGGTGAGTAGAACTGTTACTTAATGCAGATTTCTTGAGTTATGGTTATTTAAATGTTTTTTTAGAGAATATCTGAGTTAGAGGTAATGTGGGGACACACACACAAAGAAAATTCTTATTCTGTTTGAAAGTGTCAGTTTTCCATTACAGGTCTGTTAAGCTCTTAAACAAGGGGGAAAATATGTTGTGTATTCAATTGCTCCACCACGACACTAGAGGGCGTGTTGTATGACTGACTGTGAGTTCTGTATGTTATGTTGTGAAGAGGAAGCATTAAAGAGGATAGCGGGAAAGCATTCTGAGTCACGTCCTGATTTCTGTGCAAATCTGAGGATTACTTCTACAAGAATACAACACTACCATGCATTGATAAACACAGACAAGCTCCATGTAGCGATCAGTTAATAACTTTAGCTGGTAGCTCCTCCCCCATGCAGCCGCGGTATCAAGCTTTAAAGAACACAATTTCTAAGAGGCGGGGCGGGCCTTGCACACCCCCAACAACAGGTTAGATGACATAGCCCGGTCCATTAGGCGTCTCTGCCTGGTGCGTCCACTGAGCTTCAGTACATAGAACTCCAACAGCCACACGGCCTAACATAGTCCGCTATTATATATTCATGAGGGGAAAATAAACCCGCCGAACTGACCCTAAAACCGCCCAAATTATGCACATCGCCCAAAGCCATTTAACCCGCAAATTTAGAACCAAAACTGCCCAATCTGGCAACACTGCTGCTAGCTTCTCTTGTAGAAAAAACACGCTCCCTCCACAGATCACTGTGACGTTACTTTCTGTTAGGTAGTTAGCCGCTCAGCCCAGTGAAAATTTCAGAATAAAAGCACTTCCATTGCAGCTTTACTTCTGTTGTGAGTTAATGTGTTGTGTTGTGAGTTATTGTTTTGTGAGTTAATGTGTTGTGTGGTAAATTAATGGGTTGTGTTGTGAGTTAATGTGTTGTGTGGTAAGTTAATGTGTTGTGTTGTAAGTTAATGTGTTGTGTTGTGAGTTATTGCGTTGTGCTGTGAGTTAATGTGTTGTGTTGTAAGTTATTGTGTTGTGTTGTGAGTTATTGCGTTTTGTTGTGAGTTAATGTGTTGTGAGTTATTGTGTTGTGCTGTGAGTTAATGTGTTGTGTTGTGAGTTATTGCGTTGTGTTGTGAGTTGTCAGGTTGCAGGACTAAGGCTAGCAGAAATTTTCCTAGAAAGAACAGCGGCACCGTCCAGAGTAAGATGGACGCCATCTCTCCGGATGAGACCGGGCTTCCCCAAAACGCGCTCCAATTATCCACAAAACCAACGCCGTTTTCTGGGCACTATCTAGAAAGCCAGCAGTTAAGTGATGAAAACCTGCTGTACATTTCATCACTGACTAAGTTCGGCAGCGGACCAGAGAAAATTACAGTGTCTGACATCGACTTACCAAGTTTACACACCAAAGCTACGTTTAACTTAACCACCTCTGATTGTCTCATCATTACCGCCTGCGTGAATCACGACTCGACGGAACCTGGACTTACTCTGAGCTAACATCCTAAGGTTTCACTCGATGTCACCAACTTTGGCCCCTGGATAAAACCTGACTGTAGCCGCTGGAAGCTCCACTCAACTACAAAAGAGCCAATAACCAGAGTTGAGGGTTCAGCGGGTGTGTCGCTGAGGGGGAGAATCTATTACTAACATAGAGTCTCAGGTGCTATAAGTTTTTGCGTTTAGCACCATGTTTCCTCCCAACTGGTACAAACCCTCCCTGTGTGTTTCCCGGCTGCTGGGAAGGCGCTGGGGTGCTAACTGGGTTAGCCCTGGCAGCGCGGCCCGCGTTACGCGTAACAACAACTAGTCGGCTTAGCTTTTACTGTGTGGAGCCGCGCTTCTAACTGCTCTAGCCTGGCCTCCAAGTCTAACACAAGACTACACTTAACACATCTACCACTATCTTCACTAAACGAGGCAGGATCCTCACTAAACAAATGGCACATGGGGTAGGAGAGAAGGGGAAAGGCGGAAGGAGTGGAAGCCATGCTAAGTGCTAAGCTACGG
Source organism: Oryzias sinensis (assembly GCA_037389245.1). Classification (NCBI taxonomy): domain Eukaryota; kingdom Metazoa; phylum Chordata; class Actinopteri; order Beloniformes; family Adrianichthyidae; genus Oryzias; species Oryzias sinensis. The sequence goes on along the minus strand of JAUDJI010000397.1, from coordinate 1,562 downwards.
CTAGCGGTGTTTAGCTAAGGAGAAGTGGTTTACTTTGCAAACTAAGAAAAATGGACAGCAAGCAGATGACACAGCGATGCATACACTAGTGTACTAAAAGATGCTAAATGTGACTATTAAACCAGATAACACAAAAGTAAGGCTATAGTAAACAGACTGATGCCAAACAAGAGTAAGCAGTCAAGCAACGATCCAAACGGAATTACGCTCACCCAGAAATGACATCACTGACTGACGTCACTCGTGGCTAATTTGGAAAGCAATTACTGTCTATTTTCCCAACAGTAATATGACAATCCTATACATTAAAAAATAAATCCAAATATATTTTAAAAGAACTTCATCTGTCAAAGAGATCATTGACTGAATATCTCTTACTCCCATCAACACGTTAGAGGTGATTGGGTTCTGGTTCACTGTACTGACAGCGTCTTGCAATCTGAATGGGGGACTGAGGTCTCCAACCCCAGTCCTCAAGGATTAATCTTTTTTCTTTTTTTTTGCCCTCCCATTGCTGTTTCTCTACTGTGATGTTATTTTGTCTGGAGGTCCAGCCTTCCTTTGAATGTGTAGCTTCTGGATGGTAGATGTTCCTTCATGATCCTGCGGCCAGCATTTGGCTGACAACGCCGAATCTCCAGCACGATGGCGTCCAACTCTTCATCTCCAACTGAAGAATAGCTGTCAGATTTCCTTCACATGTAATTGGTTCACATTACAGACTGTTCAAAGAAAAAAGGCTTTAAAAGATAAATTTGATTTATCTTAAATTCAAATCAAATATTTCTGTCTTGCTTAACAAAAACTGTTTTATTAGTTTTTATTGGTCTTTAATGTAAATGATGAAACTAAAAAATAAACATTTTCATCTCTTTACACAGAAACAAGACCATGGTGAGAAAAAGTTTTCCATTAAACTGTAATATAATAAACTGTAACTGGTTGAAGAAAATGATTATTTTAAATTTCTTCATAATATTTCTGTTATATTGTTGTGTTTGTGCTTCATCTGTGATCTTTGCCTTCATTAAATGATGTTTTTGACCATTTAAACCAGAAGATATAAACTGTTTAAATAAACAAAAGTAAAAACTAAACTTCATAATATGTTAATAAAGTGTCAGCCTCATTTCAAATAAAATCTCACTAGAAGATGAATTATTTCTATTTCCAAATTAGTAAACACAGTTTTGTTGATAACCATGATGAACTTTGTACTTTGTCTCTTTTATGATCTTTGACTGACAGTAAAACCAATAAATGTTTCTGAGTTGCAATAAAGTCTTCTGGGAAACCAAAAACTGGAATTTGATCCTGAAATCCTCCTGATTATAAAACATTAGAAAATTAATAGTCATGAAGGGAAACGAACTGTGAGGAAACCTTCGCTGCAGAAAGAACTGCAGCTCCTCCTCTGTTGTGATGGGCGTAACCAACAGGAAGAGAAGAAAGAAGCTGATTGGCTGAACTCGTGGTGAAACCATCTGATGGGAGGATCAGAGTCAAACTGGTTTCTGAGGAAGTGAAACTCTCACAGTCTTTGTGTCTGAGAGGAGAAATGG
>JAUDJI010000396.1:0-14362 GCA_037389245.1 Oryzias sinensis | reverse complement strand
GTGACAGCAAGTATCTAATTATTTTGTAGGGGGGTGTATTGGCAAGAGTCTGGCGACACAATACGTATCCCAATATCTTACCTAAACATATTTTCTTTTTTCTTTTCTTTTAAATATGACTTTGAAAAAACGACTTGAATTTCAACATGTCTTCCATTGTAATAAAATGGTCAAATTCAGTTCATTTAATGATCTTAATGTTAAGCACTGCAACTGTATCTCCTATATCAGCTGCTTTTACCCAAACAAATTCATTGTGCTTTAATTTTGGTAGCTAAAAATATAGAAGCCTCCCCCACCCTCTGTATTTTTTATACATTAAACGTGGAAGGGGCACGTCAATGATCAATGAAATAATCAATGAGACAGGAGCGCACACACACGCAAACACACACACTCGCACACATACCAGGGCTCCAGACTAACTATTTTCACTAGGAGCACTGTGGCCCCTAACTGAAAATTTTAGGGGCACAACCAGAAAATTTAGGGGCGCATACCGTAAATCAACATTCTAACCAAATCTACTAATTTCCACGTATTACTAATAAATACTTTAATAATAGATGCAGAAATTACAATGTGCTGTTTCTAATTCAGTGTCACATTTTATTCTTCACTTTTGAAAATGCAACAACAAGGTAAACTGACAGCACCATCGCTGTCATGACAGTACAAATAAGTAAAGAAAATGGATGAAAATTTATCTTTGTGACACCAAATAGGTGCAGCCAAGATGCACAATAAGCGTGTTTGAGATCACCCAGGTGGGCTCAACGCTGCGCAGATAACCTGGTGTGAGACATATATTTTTGTTTTTGCTCCAACATCAACTGTCAATCATCACAAATATATTGCGAGAAAGGGGTGGGAGCAAGGGGCAAACCTACCCGGACACAGCTGAAAACTGAACTGACTGAAAGCTGCCCAACAGACTACAAAACAATGCATTATGGGACATGTGTCCTGATGGTTTTTGTAGTTGAGAGATTAATTAAAATAATTTAAAATACCAATTCCTTAAAAAAGGCTACATGCATTACAAAACATTAAAATAATCATAAAATAAATATATAATAACACAGATCACACTAAGGGGGAGAGGAATATTAAAATTAAATTGAATGTTTAGGACAACTCCAACTTCCTGTTGTCCTTCAGTGTCGCTGCAGATTCGCCTTCATCTCACAGCCCCCCCCCCCCCCCCGTCTCCCCAATGATCCAGGCGAGATCCCGGTTCATCTTAAACACGTCTATCGTTGCATTTTCCCCTCGTATTTTTAGTGTGTCTAAAACTAATGCTGTTGTTGCCCGCACATGTTTAAAGTTCAAGCCCGTTAGCTGTCACGCACGTGCGTGGGGGACATTTATTCTCCTCAGCTGACCCGACTCCCGCGGGAGCGATGTGGTGTTATGTAACAGCCGTGCATAAACCGTTTGATGCGCCGCCGTAACCAAAACACTAAACCTTCCTTCGGTTCTGTGAGACCCAGAGAAAAGTTCAGCACGGACTGCATGTATTTAGAAAATTACGAGCGAATAGATACGTTCTAAAAAGGAAAGTAAGGAATTCCTTCATGGGGAGGGAGGGGGCTGTCAGGTGTCCTGCTTTCAAGCCCCGTTATTGTCCCGCCCCCAACAGTCATTTAAGCCACTGTGATTGGTTGGTAATCTCCGTGCACAACAATGAAAAAGTGTCATTCATTAAAACTGGCGGGCTGCAGTAACATTAAATTTTCATTTATGGCGGGGGCCGCAAAATATCATCTTGGGGGCCGCAAATAGCCCGCGGGCCGCGAGTTTAAGACCCCTGCTGTACACTCTGGCACTGGTACACTAGCCGCAGGCCGAATCAATAGTTCGCTTGCTCATAGCTCAGACGCACATATCAGGTTGTGACTATATTTATCTCCGTTTCCTTCCCACAGATGTTTACGCGCGCGCGAATATCTCTAGGCCCCGCCCCCTCTAAATATTTTAGCCACTTACAGTGACTTCTCACACGCAGTGGCCGCCTCACAGACGGGCATCACACGAGAGTGTGTGCTCGCGTTTCATGAGTGTGCGTGTCTGCCTGCGTGCGTGTGCGCTCGCGTCTCAGATTATTTCATTGATCATCGACGTGCCCCCTCCACATTTAATGTATAAAAAATACGGAGGGTGGGGGAGGCAAATTTACTGGTCGCACATGTGCGACTGGATGTCAAAATTCAGTCGCACACTCTCAAATTTTGGTCGCAAAATGCGAGCAATTGGTCGCAGTCTGGAGCCCTGCATACTCATGAGACGCGAACACACTCTCGCGTTTCATTTAGTGATGCCCGTCTGTGAGGCGGCCAATGCGTGTGAGGAGAATAGGGAAAGCCTCTTTAAGTGGCTAAATGCGTGGAGGGGGCGGGGCCTAGAGATAATCGAGCTCGCGTAAACATCTGTGGGAATAAAACGGAGACAAATATCATCACAACCTGTGCGTGCATCTGAGCTATGAGCAAGCGAACTATTGATTCGTTCTTCCGACCTGCGGCTAGTGTACCAGTGCCAGAGTGTACAGCAGGGGTCTCAAACTCGCGGAGCAAACCACGGTTCTCATGCACGGCTGTTACAGCAGCACACTGCTCCCGCGGGAGTTGGTCAGCTGAGGAGCATAAATGTCCCACACCTACATGCGGGGGCTTGAACTTTAAACATATGCGAGCAACAACACGATTCAGTCTTAGACACACGTAAAACACGCGGGGAAAATGCAACGATAAGACGTGTTTGAGGTGAACCACCTCCGCGCCTGGATCGTTGGGGGGACCAGGCCGGGGGGGGGGGGTGGGGGGTATGAAGGCGAAACTAAAGCGAGACTGAAGGAGAACAGGAAGTCCTTAACATTCAATTTTGTTTTAATATGCCTCTCCCCTTCAGTGTGATCTGTGCTATTATATATTTTATAATTATTTTAATGTTTTGTAATGCATGTAGCCTTTTTTAATCATTTGGTATTTTAAATTATTTTGATCATCACTGAACTACAAAAACCATCAGGACACATGTCCCATAATGCATTGTTTTGTAGTCTGTAGGGCAGCTTTCAGTCAGTTCAGTACTAAATTTCCAGCTGAGTTCACTCAGGTTGGGGTCTTGCTCCCACCCCTTTCTCGTGATATTTTTGTGTTGATTGACAGGTGATGTTGGAGCAAAAACAAAAATATACGTCTCACACCAGGTGATCTGTGCAGCGTTGCGTCCATCTGGGTAATCTAAAATTATTGTGCATCTTGGCTGCACCTATTTGGTGTCGCCAACATGAATTTCCATCCTCTAATATTTTCATACATTTAAGTATTGTTTGTAACTGTGAAATGACCGAAAGGTTAAGTTTACCTTCTTGTTGCATCTTCAAAAGTGCAGAATAAAATGTGACACTGAATTAGAAACAGCACATTGTAATTTCTGCATCTATTATTAAAGTATTTATTCGCAATACAGTGGAAATTAGTAGATTTGGTTAGCATGTTGATTTACGGTATGCGCCCCTAAATTTTCTGGTTGTGCCCCTAAAATTTTCAGTTAGGGGCCACAGTGCTCCTAGTCAAAAAAGTTTGTCTGGAGCCTGAAGGCTGATGTTATTCCCACATCCACATCCCACAGCCAGGATGCAGATTGCAGTATGTCCCGCATGGATTAAAGCTACTGTTGTTAGCCCGTGTTAGCATACTGCTAGCTCTGGCTTCTTTCCAGCTCCCTTCTTCAACAGACAAAGCACTGGCCACACGGATTAAAATTAAAATGACGAGCGAACATTAATAAAAGCACGTTTAGAAGAACATCTCATATAATACGGAGCTAACATATCTATGTATGTAGCCGCTAGGCGGAACTCATTTCCTCTTCCTGTATTACAAACACCACTGCGCATGTGCAAATGATTTATTGCAACCGAAAGTGTGACCCCATGTGAACGTTTGTTATAATCTGAAAACATTTCCTGGACCCATGAACACTGTTGAATTCTAATCCGACCATTGATCCCATCAAGATATTTTGCACATGTAACCCCAGCTTATGGTGTCGACTCGCAGCGTGGCGGGGATCACGATGGTGTCTCTCCATTGTGAGGTCAGTCACCCATCGTCCATCAGCACAACCCTAATTAGCCGCTGCGATGCTTCATTCATTTTGGGTGGCCGTGGTGCAGCGTTTGGGCGGTCGACCCATGATCGCAAGACTGCAGGTTCGATTCCCGCCTTGCACATCCATGTGTCCAAGTGTCCTTGGGCAAGACACTGAACCCCACCTTGCCTCTGGTGGGAGGTTGGCGCCAGTGTTCGGCAGCGGAGGCGCCATCAGTGTGTGAATGTGTGTGTGCATGTGTGAATGGGACTGTGACTGTAAAGTGCTTTGGGCCTTCGAAAGAAGGTAGAAAGCGCTATATAAGTATACGCCATTTATCTGAGCAGCTAAAAAGCACAGCAATCCACGTTTTTACATATTGCTGGCAGCAAAATGAAACAGAGTTTCTGTTTGGTATCCATCCCAAGTAAAAACGAAGTAGTTCATGTCTCTTAACAACAGAACAAGCTGCCTCTGGCTGCAGTCTTCCTGTTGTCTTGTGTAGTGTGTTGCAGCTTAAAGAGGCTCTGTGTGATCTGCTGCCAACTAGAGGTTGGAGGGTGAAGTGGAAAACAAGTCAGACACTGAACGACGCTCAGAAATAATTAAATAAATATCGTCCTGACAGCATTTTCATTGACATAAGTATCACCAAATGAAATATTGCGATATTTTATAGAACTGATTTTTTCTTACACACCTTTTATTTCGTATTAACACACGGAGTGAACTACAAATGCATTTCAAAAGAAAAAAAGATTGTTTTTTTTGGCTTTTAATCAGAATTTTCCTCTTCAAGCTGTGAATGCAGACATGCAGCGCTGGCTGCCAAGGGACCGTCAACAAAGTGCATCATCTGTGAAACACCATTCTGTAATAGTCAATAAACCTTTAAAAAGGAAATACATGTCTATATCTATATGAACGGGTAATAAAGACTTGTCAGAATATTCATGCTAGCTTACATATTTAGTGAGAAGGTCAATCTCTATTTAATTGCATATAGTTTCAAAAATTTAATAGAGATAATATGAATCATAACATGTGTGAACAATAGCTCTAAGATTCTAAAGTCCCCAAACATTTATTACTGACTAATCATGACCTTGTTGTCCTACAATCAAGATTATATCATAAATTCACTATGTTTATCTTTAGGAATTTTTCATATTAACAATTGGATCAGATTTGGTCAGAAATCTTCAATAGCTCTAAAGATGTTGTAGTTACTGACACAGAACTTCCTGTACTGACTAATCATGACCGTATCTTCCTAATACAATAAAGATTATGTCAAAAAGATTCTAGCATCTTCAGAGCTATTGAGGATTTTTGATGAAATCTGATCCATTTTTTAATATGAAAAGTTCCTAAAGACAAACAAGTGAAATATTGACATATTCCTTATTTTAGTCAGACAATAAGGTAATGATTAGTCTATATAGAAGGTTAGGTGACAGTAGCTTCAGTATCTTCATGACTATTGACCACTTTAGTCATGATTCATATTTCTATTAAAATTTGAAAAATATATGCAACAAATTAAAATAAAGACGGTCTTTCCTACAAAATATTCATTATAACACGAATATGCTGACGAGTCTTGTAAAGAGTGACAAAGACACCCCTGAGCAAACCCAGGTGAGTGAGCAAAGAGGAACCAGGCGGGATCACCGCTCAGTTTGGATTGCAGGTAGTTGTAAAATGCGGTCGCTCGGTTAGAAATGCGTCCGGGCGGTTGTAAGGTTCCTCACTCAGGTCCTGAATACGCCAGCTTAGTTGTCTTTATGCTCTTTCACTTTATGGCTAGATCTGTGACAGAGTGGGATTTTTAAATACCGCGGTGATGAACCGGCAGGGGGGTGCGGAAGACACATTTGTGTCTTCTTAAAAAAAGGGTAGCAGCTGTTTTTGTTTTGTTTTTTGTTTCCTTTTCATTTTGACGTTCATTCAACCAGGAAGTTTATTTTTCTGTCACGCGTTTCTAACTTTTGGTCTCTGTTTTCTTTCTGTACTGGAGTGTTTATGGAGCCACAACACCTGCAATGCAGACTAGACAGAAACACTCCATTCTAATGACGTATCTAGTATGTTTACATCTTCCCTCACTGAATAATAAAACAGCCTTTTAGCCTTGAGGACAGAGAGAGGACAGCCACAGAGCCTAACAGGTCGTGTTTCTCCACCTCTCCCCTTTTGGAAAAGGTTTGAACATTCATGTAGACTCTTGTGTGTCTTTTCATTTCTGCACATTTCATTTCTGGACGTCCTGAACCACCTGAATCAGTGAAGGCCGGACGAGACGGAAACAATCCCTTTCCAGTGACATAAAAAAAATCAGGACAACCAAAGAACTTAAAATGTTTAGTCACGTACCAACTATGTTGAGCTGAAGCTGCGGGTTCCAGCTGCTATCCAGCAGTCTGCGCTGACGACAGAGCTCCTCCTCGTTCTGGACGATGGTTCCTTCAGCAGCAGAAAGTTGTTCTCTGACAGAACCTTCCTGAGGTTCTGAAGACATGGTTCCTGCTCCGATCTTCAGCTCCAACTCCCACAAACACCGCCGTCCTCTTCACTGCAGCTCCGATCGATCATCTGCTAGTCTCACAATCACAGCAATCCACGTTGTCTTTCCGTTCAACACTTCTTCACTCATTTACGACACTTTGGAAAATGCTGAGAGTTCCCACACGAACCACGTATCGTCCTTTCTGTCCAAAAACCTCACAAACGTCCCAACAAAACACCACCGACCTCTCAACACAAGCTAACGCTGCTAGCCTGCTAACAAGCTAACGCTGCTAGCCTGCTAACAAGCTAACGCTGCTAGCGCCTCGTGCTGTTCTTCCTCTTTGTTTGGCTAACAGCGTCATGGTGCTTTAGCGCCACCAGCTGGTCTGGAGTAAATCTACAAACGTCAGTCAGAATCTTCCCAGTTTTTTCTGGGAAATTCAATCAAATGTTTCACTCGATTCATCACTTACTATGTTTGCCTCTTTGTTCACATTTTTTTAATTCAAATTCAAATTTTGCCTCTTTGTTAAGATAAAGTCATTTAAGATGAACAAACCCAATCACCTGAACCACTGACAAACTGGACTTCTGCTCTCCTTCCGCAAAGAACCTCCTTCTGCTGCAGAAACTCATGAAAAACAAAACTGCAATAAAAATGTCAATTTCCCTTTGAGATCACATTATACGACAATCCCTAATATTGTGACCTACAATGTTAATGTTATTTTTTATTTTTCAATTTTCATTGTTTATTTGTTTATTTTCTTTCTTCTTTGTATCTTATTTTTTTATTTTGTTGTGTATTTATGTTAAAGCAATGTGAATATAAATGTGTAATCCTTTAAAGTTCAATAAAAAAAGAACCTCCTGCTGCTGCTCCTCCATCTTCAGCTCTGACTTTGGAAGTCTTAGCTCCTCCTCCTCACCATCACTGTGACTGTTGACGTCTTCCAACTCCTCCAGAAAGCTGTTTTCTGATGAACATCTCCTCCCTGTTGCTGCTTTCAGTCCAAACTCACTCTGTTCATGTCAATTCACTCCAGAGAAAATCCTTTTTCTGGGAAGAATTTGCTCCAAGTTTTCCTCCAACTAAGAATCTGCAAACCCAGATGAGAACTCCCAGCAGGAAAAGAATTCATCTGCAGGAAACTAGAAAAAGGCCTTTTTGTGGGAGGAAACCATTCCAGATCTTTACAAACACCAGAAATCCCAACTTTTCCTCCACTTAGCCTGAGTTTGGCTTCCAGGAAGCGGTGTGTGTTCAAGCTCCGCCCCCATCTCATGAAGCCCCTCCTCCAACATGAAGCCACTGGGGAATTCTGAATGAACCTTTACATTTCAACAGAAATTTCAAGCTAAAAACAGGAAAAAAACTCTCTTCATGTTTGAAAACAATCAAACATTAAACAGGAAGAGAAAACAAGGTTTGTCAGGAAATCAACAGATTTGATTGATTGTAAATCTTCTTCCTGTTGGAGTTTGATGAATGGAAGTAGAATGTGTAGAAAGTCAGTTGATGTTTTCCATTTCAGTAAATGAAGGTTTGATCTGCAGATTTCCTGATCCCTTTCTGACTGGGATCCAGACCTGATCTAGACGGGACTCATGAGGAAGCAAACAGCACAGAAACTGCTCTGAATGTTCCCTCTTCTTCACTTTCTGTCTGACTTCAACCATGAAGGGACTTGAACCCTCAACCTTCTGATCCATGAGGCCACATGGTCTGAGAGAACATCCAGGTCCAGCTGCAGGTGGAGGACAGCATCATCCAGCCGTCACAGACTGGGGGCGGAGCCTGGAGATGACTGCTGAAGGTCAGAGGGCGGAGCTTCATCAGGATGAAGGTGCTGCTTGGATTCTGCTTTGATGTCCGTCTGTTCTCAGTCCCTTCATGGCTGCTGCTCAGAGCTGTTTCTGGATCTTTCTGGAGAATTCATGTCTTTACTGATCCAAATGTGGGATTTCTGTTTTTCTTTGGACTTTTCTTGATTTCAGGCTTTTAGCTTTTGGAACTTTCTTTGTTTCTATGCTTTAACTTCCAAACGGGTTTATCTAAGACAATCTGATTGTTTTTCATTTGACTTTCTAGGAACTTTCTGTTTCATCTTTGAGGATTTGGACTTTTGAAAGACTTTTAGCTGCAGTTTCATCCTTTGAACCAGATGGATCTGAATCTAGAGTCAAAGATTCTAAGGAAATCCTGGATTCACAGACATTTGATTGAATTTCTGTCTGGATCAGAAACCAACAGCAGACATTTCAAGCCGTCATCTGTTCCTAATGTTCATTCCCCGCCATCATTGAAAGCTTTTGGAATAGTCCCTAAAGCCAGCGATGGGGCCGCTTTGGAGCCTGAACTCATCACTCGGTGTCACGGTGGCAGAGAGATGACAGATCCCAAATCTGAGGCTGAAATGATCACGTCCTACCAGCTCCACTCTGGATTTGGGACCAGAAACCTTTGAAGATGTTGGAGCATTGTTGGAGAATAGACTGACAACATTTGTTTGGATAAAGATTGACCTTTGACCCCTCCCTCATGTGTTCCACATCCAGCTGCAGACACACCACTACAGCTCCCATTCCACTTCTGATCCAACAGTTAGAACCAGAGCCTGCATTTGTTTGGTCCTCCCTTTGACCTGGACAGTGGTTGCCATGGCGACCTGCACACTCACCAAGCTGGAACTTAGAAGAAGAAAAAGAGACCAAAATGATTGATAAAGCAGGTTTTCCAGGGAAATCCCACAAAGTGCTTTCCAAGCTAGAACTAAGAATACCCAGCATGCATTTGGAAAAACTCCTTAGCTTCTTGTGGAAAATGATGAGTCATTGTAAAAGCATTCTCTGAATGCTCAGAAAACGTCCTCTAAGGTTGTGGTTGTTTGGAGAAGTCCTCCTCTTCAAAGAAGTTCTCCTGACCGTCTTCAAAGCCACTTTCTGCTTTTTCAAACGCTACTGTTCAACAAAAACTTGGTTTCTGCCACAAACCAACCTTAGACACTGAAACAGAATGAATCCAATGCAGAAATGTGTTGACACCTTTAATTCAAAGCTTCAATCAGTTTGAATCTCATGAAGAACATTTCAAAAATCCACATTTGGATCAGGCGTCTTCATCAGAGCACAACTCATGTTTCCAGGACTGTGACTCACCAATAGATCCTCATTTCCTTTACACAATCTGTTTCCATCATTTGGATTTTTCATAAAAACTTGAGTTAGAAAAGAATTGTTGGCCCAAAATGTCCAGTTTGAATAGTCTACAGTTTGTTGTGTTTGGTTGCTAGGTAACAGGGTCTTTAATGTCTCTGATGTCATGGTGGCTTTCAGAGTTGAACTCCTGAATATGACGGTAAACATTTGGATTGAACCAAAATGGGATTGAAGCTCATGCTAAATCCTGATCTCAATGCTGAAAAAACCTCCTCCTAGATTCTGGTTGTTTGGAGAAGTCCTCCTCTTCCCAGAATTCCTGAAAAAAGCCCTCATTTCTCCTGAGCATCTTCAAAGCCACTTTCTGCAGCATGTCCCGTCACTGAGGAGTGACGTCACTGAACACCGTCACTGCCTGGACCTCTTTCTGGGTCCTAGTGCCCTAAAGGTTACAGCTCCTGGTTCCACAAGAAAAAAGTCCATTCTAGAGGCCACTCTGACGTCATCACCATCAAAGACAGCGTTACCTAGCAACCATAGCAAGACCATAGCAGCTATAGAGGGAAACCCAACAAACCATCAACGGCGGTTAAAGCAGTCAGACGTTTGTTCTGCAGCTCAGCAAAAATCTCTGCTTTAGGTTTTGGGGAGAAAAACAAAGGAAAACACACGGAGAAGGATTCTGCAAAGGAAATGCCAAGTTCTATTGGTAAGTCAGCGTCCTGGAAACATGCTTTGTTGGTTCTGAAGTGGCATGAATGCAGACTTAGATTGGTTTGTTTCCTTGGATTCTTCAGATGGATTCAAGCTGGAAATGTTGTCAGCATAAAGCAAGTTTGGACTAAACTAAAGTACACACTCTACACAGCAGACTGCAGACCAGCCCACACCATCATAAACCATAGTGAAGTTTGCAGACGACACTACTGTGGTGGGGCTGATCTCTGGGGATGACGAGACGGCCTACAGAGACCAAGTCCTGAAACTGTCAAGGTGGTGTCAGGCTAACAACCTCATCCTGAACACCACCAACACCGAGGAGATCATCCTGGACTTCAGGAAGAACAGAGCAGATCCACCCCCACTCTACATCGATGGAAACTGTGTGGAGAGGGTCCACAGCTTCACCCTCCTGGGCACCACCATCTCTGCTGACCTCACATGGTCTAACAACACCATCAGGAAGGCTCAGCCATGACTGCACTTCCTGAGAAAACTCAGGAAGAACAAGGTGATCCAGGAGCTGCTGGTAACCTTCCACTGCTCAACCATTGAGAGCATTCTGTCCTCCTGCATCACAGTGTGGTTCTCCCACTGCACTGAAGCAGAACAGCAGAGTCTCCAGAGAGGGTTAAAGACAGAAGAGGATCATGGGCTGCCCCCTCCCCTCACTGAAGGACATTTACCAGTCATGCTGCCTCATCAGAGTGACTAGCATCACCACTGACTCCACCCATCCTGCTTTCCCTCTGTTTGAACTGCTGCCCTCTGGAAGGAGGTTCAGGTCCATCAGAACCAGGACAAACAGACTAAAGAACAGCTTCTTTCCACAGGAAATCACCACACGGAATACACACACTTCCACCAACCACACCCACTCTGACTTTTTACAAATGCTAAATCTCTGACTACACATGTGTGCAATATCTTGACTTCTGTGCAATAACACAATATCTACTATGCTGCACTCACAGCAACTCAACTCATTCCATTCTATTTTGTCCATACATGTTTAATATTTAACAGTTTCTGCACATATTGTTCATTTGTTGATCCTGATCCGGTTCCAGTCTTTCTGGCTCCAACTTCTCTTTCCTGTCAGGAAGCCTTCATGTTCTCTGCCTTCCTCACATTTCTGTCTTCTCTCTGGGCTTGAAGCCCAAAAGGAGCTGAAAGCTGGCTGACTTCAGTCTGATCCCATGTTCTGGATCATCCGTGTTCCTGAAACACGCTGCTGGAGCCGTGATCAGAGGAACCGGAGAACTTCCCAGAACATGCAGACACATGTGGAACTGTTCTGATCATCTGTGTGTGTTGACAGTGAAGGAGAGCTTTGTCTTTGAAAAACCTTTATTGACTCTGACAGAGTTTCAGCTTGAATCCATGTGGTTTTCATTCTTCCATTGAAGTCGTCTCCAGAAACTAAAGATCTGCTGAATCAATGCTCCTCTGAGAACTTTGGAGCTTTTCTCTGCATCTGTTCCACACTTGAATGTGCAGAAGATCAAAGCGCCGGACGCTCTGAGCTTCAGCGTTCCAGTCAGCAGCTGCTGAACCAAAGCCAGCAGCAGGTGAGGATCTGGGCCTCAAAGCAAACGGACAGAAAGATGAATGGAAGAAGGGATGGAGTCCCAGTGTTGAAGACATCAGCTGGAGAAGCTCTGAGGCTCTTTCAGCGCTGCTGCTTTCCAGCAAACCAAGCAAACTGCAGCATCTGTGATCTGAGAGGCTGTTGGTGAAGAAGAGCATCATCAGCATAGAACTGTGGGCCGTTTGGGTTCAGAAGAACAGCTCCATGATGTGGAAAGAATCTGTGTCCTTCAACAGGTCCAGAAGATCCCAAACATGGAAACTGGAAGCCGTTTGGATTCCGGTTTCTTCCTGAACTTTGAGGATCCAAATGCTGAAAATGGAAGCTGACAGATAATGCAGCAGACTTTACCAATGTGCTGAGAACACTAGAACATCCACAGAAGAAGAAAACACTGTTCTAGTGGAACATCTACAACTTCTGTCCACGATTCAGAGGAACTGCAGAAAGATGACTCTTTCTTCTCCTTGCAGCTCTTGATGTGGAGGGGCGGAGCCTGAAGAGGAAGCATCTTTCTGCAGGTGGTGCTGCAGCTTTGGGCATGTTTTCCAACTCTTTAGCTTCTGCTGTTCATGGAGTCGTGTCCCTCTGTTCTTGGAAAGGAGAAACCTGCAGAGAACTTTTCCCATTTCCACTCCCTCCTTTCAGCTGCTGCCCACTGTTCCCCTCTGAATCAGGAGGGAGGGGCTCTCATCTGTTCTGCCCACCCCCATCTAGAAAGACATCAGCACCACCTGAACATTCCAAAGCTCTTTTCCAACCCATTTCTACTGAGAAGGAACCAAACACATGAAGATTAGAACAGCTGGAACAGGATGAGGGGGAAGGCTAAAGATTCAAGTCTGTTTGTGAGTCAAAGACAGAAATCAATAGAAAACACAGAGTTGATTCAAAAGAGCATTTATTAGATCCAAACAGGCTGCAGGAATTTGACAGACAGCTTTCAGTTTGAAGATGCAGTTCTGCAAATAGCCAGCAGGTGTCTCCCTTCTCCCTCCTGCTTCAATGCAGTTGGTGTTGTTGCAGCAGCTGCATCAAAGTGATTCTCTGCATCCAGAGGCTGTCATTCCTCACTAAGATCCACTCTGTTCATTCATGTCCTCTGGAGAAAACATGCTTTATGCTCAGAAAGTTTCTACTAGTTTAGACATTCTAGAAAATGAGGAGATTCTACTGGATTTAGATGAAACTTCTTTAAAGCTGCAGCTAAAAATGCTGTCAGCATGAAAAAGAACAGATTTTTACCCACAAAACACCAAAGAAAAAGGAAGTTCAGTCAGACAACTGTGGAAAACATCAATCAAAGCAAAACTCTGAGTCTTTCAAACTGCATGAGTCAATATTTGATCATCAACAGAACAGAGATGATAGAAAAATGATTCAACTGAAAGACTTTTGTTCACTAACTGGGATCAGACGGGATTTCTGCTCCAAAAACTGACTTCAAAGGACTTGAATCCAAACCAGTGAGTCATGTGACCACAGCGTTTGTCCGTGTCTCCACTATGAACAGTCTGGTCACATGACCATGTTGGAGGTTTCTGAATGAAACTCTGTGTTTGTTTGTCAACGAGAGTTTCTGGAGAACAGAAATCAAGTGTGAAACATCTGGAACCAGAATCTAGTGATCCAACGCCTGACCCACACATAGATCTATGTCATCCAGAAATGTTCTGTCTGATCAATGATTCCCTCAATCCTTGATTGGTCCATCCCAAACTCACATCTGTCCATCAAATGTAGATCAAAGAAGAAAGTGATGATCTAGAAAAGAATCTGTTTGTCTGCAGGTCTGTTTTTCTCCAGATCCTGGAGCTGCTGAACATCTGAATCCAACCCATGTTTTAGATCAACACTCCAAGTTAGAATGAGAAGAGGAAGTGCAGTTCTCCATCAGTCCACCGGGGGAGCTGCAGCACAATAACTGTCCACTTGATGCTGAGAGAGACAGTGGAGCTGATCTCAGATCAGTTCCTGCTGCAGCTCTGACACTCATCTCCACTTCCTCTGATTCCTCCATCACTCTGCTCTCCACCTCCCAGGAACACCGTCCAGTCACAACATCTCTGCAGACCAGCTGCTGCTGCTGCTCCTCTCTGCTCCTCCAGGAGGAACATCAGTCATTCCACTTCCACCTGCAGAGAGAAAGTGTAGAGCCAGAGATGAAGGAGTGTCTCCTGATCCTGGTCTGTCAGTCAGTGATGCAGCACAGCAGCAGAAAGAGCAGCAGGAGCTTCAGTCCTGTTCAGAGCAGCAGCTTCCTGTCATCTTCACCTGTTGGAG
>JAUDJI010000395.1:0-14380 GCA_037389245.1 Oryzias sinensis | reverse complement strand
AGCAGGCAGAGCTGGGAGGGGGAGGAGTCTGACAGGCAACATGACAGAGGTAGAGGTAAGATCGGCCTAAAATTTCCAGCCCGACCCTACACAGCCCCGCATGAAAGCCGAACCCGGTCCGAACCTATGGAGTGATATTTCTGCCACCACATTGCACACAAAACTTTCTAAGTTGAACACAAAACTTTCTAAGTTTTTTGCTCAAAAATTGTTTTTTTTGCTTTCAAAAACGTTTTTGCTTTCAAAAACGTTTTTGCTTTCAAAAACGTTTTTTGCGTTTGCAAAACACATATTTTCGCTTGCGTTGTGTCAAATCTCGCTTTTGTCCTATCTTTGATTTTGCTGACTACTTTGAGCGCGACTTAGCGTGATATGACTGCAACTGATATCGCCAAAAAGAAATTTGCATGCGTTGTGTGTCATCTCACTTTTTTCCTATCTTTGCTGAGTTAAGTTTCAGTTTGACGTCACCAAGCTGCCATCAAACAGCTGCTGATTGGTCCAGATTCTTTTTTTTTTTTTTTTTGGTCCAGATTCTTACCAATCAAGTGTCTCTGTCTCATATTAACGGTACGCCGAGGCAGACATGGACTTTAGACTTTGTGTCGGTGTTCGTACAGGGTTCTGCCGTTTTCAATGATTCTGGCCCGTTTCTCTAAGAGTAAAACCCAGAAGGAGCAGCAAAGCAGCTAAAATCAAACAGAGTTTAGTATTTCTTCATGTCAGTGTAGTGATGACCGTGTTTAAAATGTCTGCAGCAGAAAAAAACATGTCGAAACACTTTTTAAGATTTGTATCTGAACTATTGTTTTATTTTAGTCAAAAATGGTAGAAATATTAAGAGAAAGTAGCATTTCTATGACTAATATTTTTTAACTTTGGAAAACGCTTACAAGTTCTAAAACATAAATGATAATTAAAGTCAAAATATGCCTCTTCTGTGTTATATAAATTGAGTCTCCTTTGGTGAGCCATCATTCTTCTGCTTATTATTGCTGTTCATCTGATCCCAAACACGTGTGCAGCATTAAATAATATGTGCTTTGAATCTTTTATTGTTTTGTTTTAACAAACAGACCTTAAAGAAAATAACTTTTCACTAATATTTTGCTCTGCAAGATTCACAGATCACACAGACCTGTTGATTTAATGTCAGCAGATAAACTTTACAGTTTCAGGAGATCCTCAGCCATAAATTCAAAAATCTGACTTAATAAAAATGAACTAATGCTGAAAATAGAAAGTATGAATTATTGTTAAAATTATATTTAAAAAAATGAAAACGTCTTCATCCAAAAATACAAAAATGAGGGTAAAAGGAGCTGGTTCAGCCTCTGAGCCTCGGCAGCATGTTTGATTCATATGGCAATTTGATTGGTTAGAATCCGGACCAATCAGCAGCTGAACTGAAACAAACTGAAACTAAACTCGGCAAAGATAGGAAAAAAGTGAGATGACACACAACGCATGCGAATTTCTTTTTGGCGATGCCAGTGGCAGTCATATCACGCTAAGTCACGCTCAAAGTAGTCAGCAAAATCAAAGATAGGACAAAAGCGAGATTTGACACAACGCACGCGAAAAAAAGTGTTTTGCAAACGCAAAAAACGTTTTTGAAAGCAAAAAAAACAATTTTTGAGCAAAAAGCTTAGAAAGTTTTGGTTCAACTTAGAAAGTTTTGTGTGCAACGTGGTGGCAGAAATATCACTCCATACAAACCCGACCAATTAACTTGATTTGCAGTCCCGAGCCCGAAGCAAACCCGAAAGTTCAATTTATCCCATAATATTTTTAGCAGAAAAAAAACGCCAGATTTCTTAAAGGTAAAATAATCTACATATTTTTATGATTATGAAAGTTATTTTCTGTCGAACAGAATGGTCGCTGCAGCCGCGCGCATAGTCAAGCTCGCTGTTGTGGCATTGAGTTCCGCCGGAAGCGCTGCGCAAAGGTTCCTCCCTACATGATAAATGCATTTGCACAACGAATAAATAACGCTGGAACACAGAATAAGAGGCCAGATAAAGAGAGTGAAAGAGAGATCTTGATGCGCACTCGCTTCATTTAGTGGCTGGGTGGCTCGGTTGGTAAGGTGACAAGCTACCATGCAGGAATCCAGGGTTCGATTCCCGGAGGGGAATAAGCAATGGTGCTGGGGGCAATTACCATATCAATGGCGAGCGGTTAACATCACCCAGTGGGGGTCCTTAGGCAAGGCCCTTGACACTACTGCCTCCCGAGCGCGGTTCAGCTGCAGCTCACCGCTCCCCCAGGGGATGGGTCAAATGCGGAGAAGAATTTCCCCATTGAGGGATGAATACAGTATAAATTATTATTATTATTTCATTACGCGGAGAAATGAACAAAATAAACAAAATAGATGCGGACTTGCAGAGGGAAGATTACATTCACAACACGCGCGCAGAGCTGCGGGTGGCTGACGCCCCCCTCTTTCTGCCAGTTGTTGAACCACAGTGTGTGTCAATCAACGGTGGGCTGGTGACTGGTGGGAGGGGGCGGGGTCTACCTGTGTGTGTGTGTTCGGTGAACGTTCTTCCTATAAGAAGAAGCGGGCTGTGCCTTTCGGTTAGTGCTGTCACCGTTCTGACATACAGGATTAATAAAGAGCTGTTTGACAACCGCCCGCCTTAGGAGCTTCTATGCAGCCATTACAATATATTTATTGAAAAAGTCAGCGAGAGAGATGCCTGGCCCGAACTGACCCGAACGTAATGATTGTCATTTAGTGCCTGACGCGACCCGAATTTCAGGTCAGGTTCTGACTCGGACTCAGGCTTAAGATCTTACCTCTAGGCTGAGGGGGTTCAGACCTATGCAGAACAGCAGTGGGGACAGAGCATCATCTTGGTATATCCCACATTTGATGGACACTTGTGCAAGTGGCTTCCCATTGGCTTCAAGAGTGATTTTCCACAGCTTCATTGGGTTTCCTATGAAGGCTCTTAGAGTCCTGTTGATGTTGTACAGCTCCAAGCATTCAGTGATCCATGTGTGTGGCCTTGAGTCAGGGGCTTTCTTGTAATAAATCCAGGCTGTGCACAGGTTGGTGTGTGGTGACCAACAGTGTTTAGGGACTGTTCTGTCAACCAGGACTTGGTGTTTGGCTCCTCTGGAGTCTCTACCAATGCCCTTCAGTGTGTTTCTCATGAATTTATCCATGTGCCTATTTATCTTGGATGAAATGATGCCTGACATGAGCTGCCATGTTGTGTAGAGACAGGTCATTAGCCGGTAGTTGGATGGGACTGCACCCTTTGAGGGATCCTTCTGGATCAGGATAGTTCGCCCTTCCGTTAGCCATTCGGGGTGAGTCCTATCTCTTAGCAGCTTGTTCATTTGTGCTGCCAGGCGCTCGTGGAGTGTTGTAAGCTTCTTTAGCCAGTAGGCATGTATCATGTCAGGGCCAGGTGCTGTCCAGTTCTTCATACATGGGACTCTTTCTTGGATGTCGGCCACTGTGATGGTTACTGGATTCTGTTCAGGGAGGTTGCTATGTTCTTTTCTCAGAGAGACCAGCCACTGGGCATTGCTGTTATGTGCTGTCTCTTTCTCCAATATACTTTTCCAGTACTGTTCAGTTTCTAGCCTTGGTGGGTCTGCTCGGCTGTTTTGACCCTGCCACTGAGCGTACACTTTTGCAGGTTGAGTTGCGAAGAGCGTGTTTATTCGTCTGGCTTCATTGTCTCTTGTGTACCTCTTTAGGCGGCTGCTCAAGGCTAGGAGCCTTTGTTTGGCAGTTTCCAGTGCTTCAGGTATGGGCATCTGGCTGTATCTCTCAGGTACTTGCTTTCTCATTGTACCTCTTTGAGCCTCTGTCAGCTTACTCACATCCTTCCAAGTTGCCTTGATTTTGGCTTCTTACCGTTGCTTCCATGGTGGGTATTGTTTTCTCCCATGGCTGCTCTTATAGCCAAGCATCTCAAGGATCCCTGCTGCTGAAGTGTAAACCAGTTCATTGGCTTCTGTGATTGCTGTGGTAGGAATTGCCCTCAATCACAGTTCATTCACAGTTTCCAGAAGACTGTCAGGCGGTACATCACTTAACCGTTGTAGCTGGTGTCGGGGTTGCCTAGTGTTCATTCTAGACATGATCTTGTCTTTCAGGTCAGTTGCTGCCTTGCACAGCATATCTGTGGTTGTTGGGGGCTGTATACCCAATGTCAGCGTGAGAGTGTGGTATAGCCTCCTCTCTGACCCACTGTTCTGGCTCTCCCGGGCTATTGCAATTGTATTGTACCGCTTCAATCTCAAGTTGTGACAGGAGTTGCCATTTGTGGATGTTCAGGCACTGGGCTACCAGTTGTTTGGCAGTTAGCCTTGATTGTGGATTTCGAAGCATCCATTCATTCCACATTCACTGCATGTAACCCCTTGGGTGGGATTACTTGAGTAGTAGCATTCCCTTGTTCTCACATCTAGTCCATTTCTGTCTTGTTCCACTTTCCATCAGGTTGCTCTGGTCCCCTAGCACCTGACGCAGACCTTATTTGGCCGGGCGACTTCTGAGACGACACTGAACCCCACCTTGGCTCTGGTGTAAGGTTGGCGCCAGTGTTCAGCAGCGCAGCCGCCATCAGTGTGTTAATGTGTGTGTGAATGGGTTTGTGACTGTAAAGTGCTTTGGGCTTTTGAGGAAGGTAGAAAGCGCTATACAAGTATACACCATTTACCATTCTATTTGTCAGAATCACTATTTTTGATCTAATACATTTTTGACCTGTTCTTCCTAATCTATTTCAAATTTTTAATCTGGTCTATTTTATTGTATTGTATTATAAACTGATCAATCAAATGTGTCAATGAAAATACGACGTTTTGTTTCAAACATTCGAAGCAGTTGATTGACAGATTCTCTCAAGCTCGCTTCCAGTGGAAATGGCGTGGACCTCTAACAAGCTCACTCCTGAATGGAGAAAGCGGTTGCCATAGATAAATATAGACTCAGACTGACTCAGACCAATCACTGCTTACTAACGATTTCTGGTTCCAACATGGCGATGGCTGTATTGCAAAATAAGGTGACTGAATTGACTATGGGTGATGTCACACTCATTTGGACTAGTTGTTTTATACAGTCAATCCAAAATGTCAAAAGGTACCGTAATTTCCGGGCTATTAGCTGCTACTTTTGTCATGCACTTACTGGCCTGAGGCTTATTCAGTGACACGGATAACTTGTGGATTAATTGGCGGCCGCCTTGAACGAACATTTGGTCTTAGAGCATGGGTTGAATGTATAATCCAACTCCAAGCAACTAGCCAATTAATTTTCAACACACCTTTAAGCAGCCAAACAGCATGGACCTCACTTCAGGTCTTAGACACTTCAGTCATGGTTCAACAAAAAGAAACACGCATGCCCAGCCGCATCCCAGAATCCTTTGGTGCTATTAGACTCAACGCGCACGTGATCGCCACTAAAATATGATGCAGCTTTCAAGTTAAAAGCAATCGTTAAAAGCAGCGTGAAAAAATCCACCATCACCAGTGGGTTTGGAAAAGCCGGTCTGCTGCGTGACGGAGAGAACAGCGCAACTCAGGAGGGAATTTACCTCAGAGTCATAGTGACACTAGCCCATCTATTTAGCAGTTCCGTAATATACGAAATGATCTTTTAAACGTACGTTTATCATTGTTATGTTATGGTTATTATGAAACGCCTGTTCGCTCATTTTATTTTTAATCTGTGTGGTCAGTGTTCTTTTGTGGCAGAACGAAGCCGGAAAAACGGTTAGGTGAAGGCTAACATGCGCTGACAACATTTAGCCTGGATGAACATCAATCGATGCGGGAAAAGCTGCAATCTGCAGCTTGGCTGCACGTAAATATGTGGAAATAACCTTGTGAAGAAACTGGATTGTCTAGAAAGGACTGTATTATATTAGTTCGTAACCCCGTCAATTCAATTCAATTCAATTTTATTTGTATAGCCCAAAATCCCAACAACAGTCGTCTTGATGGGCTTCGAAGTAAAACATGAACTCAAAAGGATCATGAATACAAAGAGTTCAATAGGAAAATACAAAAATGAACTAACAAACTGACTAAGCTATACTGGCATCCCTGCCCTTAGACCCCCCTTCGCGGTAAGGAAAAACTCCCAAAAAAAACGGATTCCGGAAAAAACAAAGAAACCTCAGGGGTGCCCACATGAAGGAGGGATCCTCCCTCAGGAGGGACAGGCGATGTACCAGAACTCTTAGAGAAGAATTCACTTATCTAAATTTACAACTACATATTTAAAGTCCAGCAGACGAGCTTCATCCAGTCGTGGTTGTGGGGACAGTCAAAGGCGCGAGTCGAGCCGGAGACAGGAACCACAGCCAGGAGCAGGAGCAGAGACGAGGTACTCGGTCAGGTACAGAGCAGAGACGAGCCAGAGATGAGCCAGAGGCAGGATCCACAGCCAGGTGTAGAAGTGGAGCAAAGGCGAGGTAGACGGTCAGGAACTGGAGCACGGATGAGCCAACTGGAGTCTGGAAGCACTCCCACTCCCCAGGAGGGGAGAGGAAAAGAGGGACAATACATGAATCGCACTGCACCAGACAGAGGCATGGAGAACTAAATGATGAATAATGATCAGGAATGGAGGAGAGGAAGGGTAGAAGTAGAAAAGAAAAGAAGACAGAACCCCAGTGCACCATAGTTACCCCAGCTTCAACTTCTAGCAGCCTTTTAAAAGAAATAGTTATTAAGTTTAATTTAAACAACTTAACATTAAGTTAAATAATCTCTGAATACTAACTAGTCTGACAATAAGCCTGTCCAAAGAGGAATGTTTTCAGTCTAACTTTAAATGTAGAAACTGAGTCTGCCTCTCTTACATGAGCTGGGAGTTTATTCCATAAGACAGGGGCTTGGTGGCTAAACGCTCTACCTCCAACCGTACTTTTACTAATTCTAGGAACCACAAGCAGTCCTGCATTTTGCGAGCGAAGTGTTCTCATTGGATGGTAAGGGACTATGACGTCCTTAATATAGGACGGGGCCATTCCATGTAAGGCCTTATAGGTTAACAGGAGGATCTTGAACTTGATTCTGGAATCAACTGGGAGCCAATGGAGCGAAACTAACAAAGGAGTGATGTGATCTCTTCTGCTAGTTCCAGCTAACAATCTAGCTGCTGCGTTCTTAACAAGCTGGAGACTTCTTAAGGAACTCTTAGGACACGCTGCTAACAAGGAGTTACAGTAATCCAGTCTAGACGTAACAAATGCATGGATGAGTTTTTTAGCGTCACTCTTAGAAAGTAGACTTCTGATCTTAGCAATATTCTCCAGGTGAAAAAAGGCAGTTCTACACGCCTGAGATATGTGAGCCTTAAATGATAAATCCTGGTTAAATGAAACCCCAAGGTTTCTAACTGTGGAATTGGGGGCTATACTTATGCCATCCAGGGAGACTATCTGAGCAGACAGAGCATCTCTGAGGTTTTTAGGTCCAAGTATAATGACCTCAGTTTTTTCTGGGTTCAAGAGGAGGTAATTAATTGTCATCCAGGTCTTGATGTCACTGATGCAGGCGTTCAGTTTCTCTATCTGATCATTCTGGTCAGGCTTCATGGATAAATACAACTGCGTATTGTCGGCATAACAATGAAAATTAATGCTGTGTTTCCTGATTATGTTTCCTTTGGGGTAGCATATAAAGCGTAAACAGGATCGGTCCCAAGACTGAGCCCTGTGGGACTCCATAGTTGACTCGAGTGCACTGAGAGGAATGGCCATTTACATTAACGAACTGATTCCTATCGGACAAATAGGATTTAAACCACTGGAGAGCAGATCCTCTGATCCCTATGTCCTGCTCTAGTCTATGGAGTAAAATACTGTGGTCGATAGTGTCAAAGGCTGCACTGACGTCTAACTGGACCAGAATAGAAAGTAGTCCCTTTTCTGAGGCCAATAACAAGTCATTAGAGACTCTAACTAGTGCAGTTTCCGTACTGTGGTGGGGTCTAAACCCCGACTGAAAGTCTTCAAAGTGGCAGTTGTCCTGTAGGTGGCAGTAAAGCTGCTTAACTACAACTCTTTCTAGGATTTTAGAAATAAAGGGCAGGTTTGATATTGGTCTATAGTTGGCCAAGATGCTAGGATCCAAACTGGGCTTTTTTAGAAGAGGTTTAACAACTGCATATTTAAAAGACTGTGGCACGTAACCCGTTTCCAGAGAGGCATTTATCATTGTTAATATGGGATCATTAATTAGGGGAAAAGTTTCTTTAAAAAGTCTAGTGGGAATTGGGTCTAACAGACACGTTGAGGATTTAGAGGACGTAATAATTGATGTTATTTCCGCTTGATCCACAGCAGTAAAGCAGTCTAATGTTACAGAAGTTTGAGCCTGTTCTGGGCTGATGGTAGGAATAACTTGATTTAACTTATGTCTAATATTTGAGATTTTACTATCGAAAAATGTCAGTTTCTTGCACACAGAAATAATGAATAAGACTCAGAGACAAAACTTATCTTTTTTACTTACGTACAAACACAAAGGGGACAGACAGATGAACATGGTGCATTCAAAGTCCGAACCAACAAGCTCAGGGATGGGCTTTGGTATAAAAACCCTGCATTTGCATATTCAGAAGATCGTCCGATGGACCCCGTGGGAAAATCACGCCCACAGGTTACTGCTGGAGAGAAGCTCCAAGGCTAAAGTGAAGATAAGTCTGATGCCTGCTCAGCAGATTACACATGCACAGAAAAAGGGGAGTATGAGAATAAACTGTTAGAACAATAGTTTAGCTGTGCTTTCTTTAAATGTAATATAATTTTGAGATGACAATACATGCTCAGTGAATTAAGTTTAAACCATTAGTGTAATAAAAGTTAAAGGCAGTTTATAACTATTCTTCACAAACATCAGCCTTTATTTTGTTGGGACACGACTGGAAACACAAATCCACGTGATCGTTTGAACAGTTTCTAAGGACTGAGCGGAAACACCGCCCCAAAAACGCCTTGTGAGCTAGAGACATGTTCTCCTGCTGCTCGTTCACATAGAGCTGCCGGGCAGATGGCAGTCTAAAGCTCCCACACGTAACAACGTGTGGGAGCTTGTTACGCATCCTCTCTCGCCCCTCATCCACAAAACGTACAGTATTAAGTCTGATTGCTCTGCACAGACATGATTCGCTCCGTCCACCGGCAGCCGCACGCAGCGATCGGGCGCAATGGGGACGAAGCGCTACTCTCTGGAGCCGCCCTCGCAAGGCGTTTTGGAGAAGATAAGAAGGGGAGACATAGGCGTCCGCGGAGCAACAGTGTGTCACTGTTGTGGAAGAAAACTTCTGTTGCACGCGCTGAGGCGCGCGTATCGCGCTGAGGCGCGCGTATCGCGCTGAGGCGCTTGATCGCTATGAGGCGCGCGTATCGGGCTGAGGCGCGCGTATCGCGCTGAGGCGCGCACGCTTTTCAGCTTTATTTTACTGGTGTGTTTTTTTAACCAGCCCTGTTAGAACCATAATGCTGCCGCCACACAAGCGGAAGGAGAGCTGCTCTCCCGTTCTCCTCTCCATTCACTACTGCTTCTTGCTCACTCTTTAAACACTGACAACAGTGTGGCGACCCGGGGGTTAGCCCCGCCTTAAGCCCCTAAGACTCATGGGAAATGGGGAATCGCGGGTGTAAATTTCTTCATCGTAACTGTGGGATGTAATGTTGATTATATGGTAACTGTTTGTAATTTTATGTATGATACCTCAATTGTCAATAAGTAAAAAAAACTAAAAAAAGAAGTGAGGTGCATGCTGTTTGGCAGATGTGGGTACCTTCAAATACATGAGCCCATGCTAAGCTGACTCCTCCCACCGTGAGGTTTAAAGTTGCATCCAGTCTATGAGTCAGGACATGCATTGTTAGGTTTGCCGCGTTGCTTAATGCATGCGGCGTATACGCTGATCCGGCTTATGTATGTAAGAAGGAAGCTCAACGTGTGAAAATGTGTGGGTGTGCCTTGTAATCGGGTGCGCTTTATAACCCGGAACTTAGGGTAATTGTAGTGGGACTTTAAAAACACCAAAAATACAATTTTCATTTGAATGGGTTCTTAAGCAAAGAATTAATGATGTATCGGGCTTCTTGTGCTTTTATGTCCGTAGATGTCACCAAAACTCAATGTTCCAATTTTTACACACCTGAAATTTGGTGATGAACGCACATTCTTGAATGCAGGTTCAGTCCATGGTGTTTGCACTGCGCAAACAGGGAGGGGCTTCTTTTTATTTTTCTACTGTTTATTTTGTGCCCAAATCTTGCGATTATTTTTTGACAGTTGAGTCAATCTCTGTGCAATACTTGTGTAGCTGCCACAAAACTGAAATAAGATGAAGAAAAAAATTCAGTGACATCACTTTTTAGTGAAGATGTTAAAAATTGTTGGCATATTGATGAATCACTAGTAAAATGTCTGAAAACACCACGAGGTGTTTTTATCCTGCAGTATTAGAATTCATTTTAAAGTTTACAAATCTTTACCATTTGTTCAAACTTGTCTCCTTTTATTCAGTATTTCTTGTATTTATAATAACTTCCACACGTTGCTTACTTGACAACTTGCTGTCAGAGTGCAATCAGAACCGTTACTCTAGCTATTAGTTTGAGATTTTAAAATGGATTATAATATATTGAAATGTAACCACAATATTTTCACTCATTCAAAGCCTTGATTCAATTTTGTCATGTATTTCTTCCATTTTGTGCCCAAATCTTGCGATTTGGGCACAAAATGGAGATAATTTGATTAATTCCTAACGTCCTTATAATGGAGGATATGGATTAGCATCACGCCAGGAGAGTGATCATGTTTTATCTTTATTTGAAAAACAGACATAAATGTCGTCTGGCTTGTTGTTGTGTCTGGGTTCACCAGTAAACCAGATACAAATGTCACTACCAAATTCAAGTCCCTTATTGGTCAGATCCGTTTTGAAGGTAAAGCCGGAAAACTGCTGTAAAAGTTTTTTTAGGTACGTGTAAATGCAAGAGTTGGAACGTGGAAGCCCAAAACCCAGGGTTACATGTGTTTTCATAGACTTTAGATTGGAAGTGGCTGCTTGAACGCCTGTTGCCGAGGGTTGAGTGACCGTGTTAGAGTTCATATAATTTGTATGCAACACTACCAAAATTGAAACAAACAAAAACTTTTCTTTCAAATTAATTGGCAGAGAGGTCTAGATATTTATTTAAGAATAAAAATCTACTTGTTCATTTTCTTTCTTTTCTTCTGGCAAATTATAATTTATATTTTGTGTTAAGCTTGCAGTGTTTTGTGTTGTTTCACTTTTAAAGTGTGTACAAGGAAAAAGCAGAAAATGTGTTCAGTTAAAATTAAACTTTTAAATTATTGTTTTTTTAAATTTTATAGCCACATTTTTTTCTACAATTAATCTGGAGTAAATCAATAAATCATATAATAAAATATATGCATAAATACAAATTTTTACATTAATAATTAATTTTGTGAATAATTATATACTGTCGTTTATAATAAACTAAGGAAAGCAGCAAAACAACCTAAAGAGCTGCTTGGGAGCCGAAAGAGTCGCCTCTTTCTAGTGAGCTGAGCCAAAAGAACCGGTTCTTTATTGCTATCCTGAAGCCAGCACCCAACAGAGGCGTTCACTGTGCTGTAATCAGTTTATCTCCACTACCGCGATGTTTTACATCCCTAGTCCATCAAATCTCGCGAGATCCATCTGGCCTTAACCCATTTTCCAGTTGTCGCTGTGTCTGTTGGTATCCCGATCCACTAGGAGTCACAAAAAGGATTTTCAAGACGAGCTGCCGCTGTTTTGGATAATATACCATTTTCAGTCGGCTATATGAACACGGAATGAGTACATTTATCCTGTGAATGACAATGAAACTATGAGGTAAGAGAAGTGAAAGACCGAGCGGATTTACTAGCTGACGTTAGCTCGAGACTGGTTAGCTAGTCTACTACTAGCTGTGCGGGAAGGGCAGGTTTGGGTCATTTCAACAAGATTTAATTGAGTAGAAGCGAGATGTGACTTTTGTGCCCTCTAAAACAGTGCTGTCTTTGAGCGTGTGGCCGTTAAGGAGCCAGCGGAAAGTGGACGATGGTACATTTTAATAATCCACCTCTTGGTGTTAGCCTGCTGAACGATAAATCACAGCCTCGGGACTCCATAGGTAAGATGACGCTCACGTCCACCCTCCGTAGTCACTTGCACTCGGGTGGTCTTGAGGCGGAAAGGAGATTGATGGACTGGGTTAGCCATAGCGCGATACAGACCGGAAGGGCCCCCTGGCGTGGAGTGTTTCTGCTAATCCTAGCATGTGTAAGTGTTGGTTAAGCTAGCCGGTGCTCCTCTGTCACCATCTCTTTACGTGCTACAGTGCTCGGGCTTTTTCTGAGGTCATTCTGGGAGGACAAGAGGCCCCTTGTCATCCGGAGATCCAGCTGAAACTTTCAGGAAGTGAGATTCATCTTTCCTGTTCCTGTAAAGACAGCAGCTCCTCATTTCGTAACTCATAAGATCAGTGATGCCCGGTTACCATGGTTACATAGATGCTGACCAGTTCTGATGTATCTAGGATTGCAGAGAATACTTATCCTCACAGATGTTACATTTTCTTCTTTTTTTGTTATACTCAGATGTAAAGGAGTACAACGTTGGATTTTTGCAGAAAATGTCCAGCTAGAATAGATAAGATAAGATAAGGTAGGACTTTATTGATTCCTGAAGGGAAATTTAGTTACAGCTGCCAAACAAAGAGATATAACAGTTGGGAAAACAAATGGCAAGAGAAAAAGACAAAAGTAGTGGTGAAAAATGGTGGTAAAATTGTCATAAATAAATAAGTAAGTACAGTAAATACAGCAGCAATTTAAGCAGTCCTATACCATGTTATTGTACAGTCTACTGGTGTTGGGACAAAGGATGTTTGTCTGTTGTTGTAAATTTGGGCTATACAAATAAAATTGAATTGAAAAGGATCTCCTGTATTGTTCCTTTTTGCACTGAGGTTGCAGCAGTCTGCAGCTGAATGAGCTACTCATGGTCCTCACTGTCTCATACAGGGCGTGAGAGGGGTTGTTCTGGATGCTGGACAGCTTGGTCAGCATCCTCCAGAGTCCATTCAGTCCAGGGGACACCCCAGGACAGAGCTAGCCTTCTTGACCAGCTTGTCCAGTTTCTTCTTGTCCCTGTCTGTAATTCCACCACTCCAGCAGACCACTGCATAGAAAGTTGCTGATGCAACCACAGTTTAAAAAAAGGTCCTGAGTAGTGGCCTACACACACCAAAGGACCTCAGTCATGGGGGGCCATCAGTTTATCTCCCTTTCTGCCCATTACCAGCCAATGATGCAGAGGTATTCCTTGCAGCATGAGATGGTGCTTTGTCATGCAAGAAGAGGATTCTGTTACAGAAAGCAAGGTGACTCCAACACCTCCTTGCTGGCGTTGCAGCCTTGTTGGGACATGGTGGCCACCCACCAACCACCCACTACTTCATCCATCTGGACCATCCAGGGTTGTATGTCATCATCAGTAAACAAGACTGTTTGAAAAGAAGTCTTCACGTATGTCTGGGCCCACTGCAGCTGTTTCTGCTTGCCAGTGTTGTTTAGGGGAGGGGCTAATAGGAGGTTCACGTCAGGGGTGGGCAAACTACGTTCCGCTGCCTGGATCCGGCCCCCGCCTCCATGTTTGGTCCGGCCCACTGAACAATATCAGAGACCCATGTTTTTAATTTTTATCTGGGCACACGATCAAGACGTGACATTTTCTTCCCTCCTTCTGCAGTCTGAGCTCCAACCTGAAATCCTCTAAAAATCCCTGTCAAACAGAACAGAAGACAGTCTTTCCTTTCTATGTCACAGTTCATCTTTCCCGGTGTAATGGTGTTTTAGCAGCTCTCCTAATTAGATGTATTTGTCTGGCAGAAACCTTCCTTATTCTGCCTTTATCTTCATCAACCCGTGTGTATGGAGTTCAGTCTCAATAATCAGAAATGCACACAAACTGTTTCACAAATACACATGCTCTGATTAACAAATAAACATTTATGCAAACATTTAATATAAATTCCCCAAAACATGTGAAGTGTTTCACAAAAACACACAAACTGTTCCACAAACATAAATTTGAGGAACACTTGTAATATAAACTCACAGATCATACGATTTACAGAATGTGCATTTACAAATCACCTCTCATTTGTGAGAGAAATACATATGGTGAATATTGAGACTCATCTAATGTGCCTGGTCAAAAAATGTCATCATTGACTAATGAATCTGCCAATCAAATTCATCAGCCAACCAGGCGTTTTCACTTTCAGCCAATCATATGAATCTGTGTATCATTCCTTCATCTGTTTTTCAAACT
>JAUDJI010000394.1:0-14396 GCA_037389245.1 Oryzias sinensis | reverse complement strand
ACAAGACAGGAAACCTTTCAAAATAAAACAGGAAACAGAAACAAACAAGACAGAACAAGAACTAAGACGAAAAACAAGACAACAAACTCAAATCATGACACACTAAGTGAACCCAATAACTACAAATGAATCAAAGTCTAAAACAGCAAGAAAAATATAACACAAGTCATCAGTAAGAAGCAGAATATTTTTTTCTAAACCCGCTATAATTACATTATTGCGCTCATCTTTCCACTGTCTATTGCACACTAGTGAGAAGCCAGACGTTAATTGTCAAAAGATGAAAATTGTAAACTGAACTTTTGAACGTTGTGAACTGAGGTCACAATGTCAGAACCTCGGATCTGCCGCATCGACAATCAGACCAGAGCGCTGAATCCTGAACGTCAAAAACAAAACAAAAACAGATTTTAGAACACATTTCAGTTTGTCGTCATTTCTGACATAGGGTTCAGTTATTGTGTATATATTGTTATTACCGTACTAGGGGTTTAACAATTCATTCTAAAAACGATTCAATTTATACCATAATTTGTGGCAGTTGCTGATATGATTCATAGTCGATGTCGCTTCATAGAACAATCCAATTCACTGACCTAAAATGGACCCAGGACGTCTTTATCCAAACTTCCAGCAGTGAGACTCAGACAGAAATTCCTGCTACTGAACAATGACGTTTTCCAGATTCTTGGATTTCTTCCAGATTATCAAGTGGAAATGAAATCTGTGTCCAAACAAACAAGTAAACTAGAAAGGATTTTGTAAAATCCATTCATATTTTAGTTTCCTAACGTTCAGCCTACTGTTGTTTTTCCACATCCAAAGAATCCAAAGGGAACATTATTAGAACATTCTAGCACACTGGATGGTCACATGACTTTGCTAAACTCAAAGTTTTTCCACACATTGGACTGGAATGATGGACTGATCCATTTTTGCTGGTGTGTGTGTTGTCCACTGTCACTGGTCGTTTTTACCTTATAGTCAAATAAACCTATCGTACCTTAATCCAAATGGTATTTTCCAATTTCTGTTATTGATTTATCTCATTTTTGTAACAAAATTGTCAATAGTATGGATTAATATGATTTGATATAATCAATAACTTGCCCCAGACAGATCGATTTTGCGGGGGAAATCCATTTCAACGTTACACCCCTAGTAAGTTATAATAGTAACCTATTCAGGACTTGGTGTGTGTTGGAGAACTCTTTGGTTATGAAAACAAAGTAAAGCGGATGTGTTTGAATTTCGTGTAACTCTTGTGAAAAGTCAAAATAAAATGTTGCATCAAGCTGACTCCTAAACCCTAAAAGAGCAGCTCCCCTGAGGCCTACTCTTCCCTCTGGCTGGGACGAGGGAGGCTCTAAGTGCTCTGTAATAGCCAGCAATCAGCACAAATGGACAGAAACCAATGTCTCACCCGCAAGAAGTATAAATAAATAAGAGGAATAAATAAAAGAGCTATGTCCTCACAGCCACAGATTGCATTGGGTATGTGTTTTATAATGAATATAGATTAAAAGGTTTAAATATTTATGGTCCAGGGGTGCTGAGAGGTAAGTGGGTAGGTGTGGGGCTTGAGGGATTGTGGGGGCAAATGGTGTGAAATCGCATCTCAAGTGCAGGAGATGAAAATGAAAAATTCCTCCTGGTCCGGAAGCTTCCATTTGTGATACCTCAACTGGGATTCTGTCGTGAGTCTTTCAACAGATGCCTCTGGGAGGACTTTTATTTCATTTTTCTGGTATCACACAGACAACTGACATTTGAGCATCATTCATGAACTCATGAGCTAAAGGGGCTGCGAGGAGAAGCATCGTCTGTCTGGATTTTCTTACTTCTGCATGAAATCTCCTCATATAGGTTAGTGGTCTGCATTGACCAGATTTGCTTATGCTCCAGCTGTCTTAAAGCACCTATCAGCTCATTTTTAAGAAAGACATAAACAATCCAGGCCCTCAATTGGCTGACAAATAGGTGTCTGAGGATGTGGGCTAGCTGAGAATCGTCCTGGGCCAGATGAAAAATAATACTACTAATAATAATGGATTGGATTTATCAGTGCTTTTCCAGACGCTCCAATGTGTCCATTATTCTTTCACGTTTGGTGATGGTAGCTACTGATGTAGCCACATCGGCCTTGGGGCAGACTGACAGGGGTGTGGCAGCCAATATGTGCCTACGGTCCCTCTGACCATCACTGAGATGTTCAGGCGCATTCGCTCGAGGCACTGGAGGGGAGCGGGGATTGAGCCGCCGACTCTTCGATCATTGGGCGACCTGCTCAACCGGCTGAGACACTGCCGTCCCCGAGTGCTTGGACTGCTGCAGAGAGAACATATTGTACCAAACAAGAAGCAAGTGGTACACCGATAAACAAAAGGATCTGGGTGAGCAGGTATCTCAAGCAAGCATGACAGATGGGGAGTTCACACTGAACGCGATTGGTGGGTCAAGGGTTTCAATATAAAGTCAATGCACAGCCATGGTCAGAGGTCCAGCAACGTTTTGAGAGTCAGGCAGGCATTTTGGGCATTGCATCAAGGCGCCATGTTCAGCGTTCAAATACCTGAACTTGGGCGGAGAAGATCTTAAGTGTGAACGCGGAACGTGATAAACACATCAAATTAGAGTCCGCTGCCTCTCTGTCAACGCCCGTCAAATTTGTTGCTCAACGCTTGTACAAAAACGGGTCCATTGACTTAACGCTCCTGTGGGCGGAGCTACTGTTAAATGTTTTAGCCTCATCGTTACATTGAAGCACTGTCCGTTTGTCTCATTTACATGGAAGACTCCGATGATGTTGAGAGATCAAGTTTAATTATTTTGAAGAGCTCTACAAAATCATCAGTAATCACAGCTCCATGTCTGGGTTCATGACATCATTCAGAGACCCCCCCCCCCCCAGCACAATGAGCTTCACCAGCTGCAGCTGAATGACGGCCGCTTTCAGCGGTACTTCCGTCTCTCTGTGACCAGTTTGATGACCGCATTAGCCCAAAGAGGTATGGAGTGATATTTCTGCCACCACGTTGCATACAAAAGTTTCAAATAAAAATATTAAATATTTGCTTTTCAATTATTTTTATTTTGCTTTCAAAAACTTCTTTTACGTTTGCAAAACACGTTTTCACATGCGTGTCAAATCTTCCTTTTAAGTTAAGTTAAGTTTCTGTTTAGCGTGACAAAGCAACCCTCAAACAGCCTGCTGATTGGTCCAGATTCTAACCAATTAAATGGAACCCCCCACATGGGTTCTCTCCAGGATCTCTGGCTTCCTCCCACCATCCAAAAAAATTGCTTCATAGGTTATTGGCAACTCTAAATTGTCCCTAGGTGTGAATGTGAGAGTGAATGGGTGTGTGATTGCAGACATTCTACCCTGCGACAGACTGGCGACCTGTCCAGGGCGTCCCATGCCTTCGCCCACAAGTGGCCAGGATAGGCTCCAGCATCCCCGTGACCCCAAAAGGGACTAAATGGAATAGAAAATGGAAGAAGAAAAAAAGAATTTTAACAATAATTAATACTTTCTTCCTTTTTTAGCATTGATTAATTTTTATTAAGTCCGATTTGTGAATTTATGGCTGAGGATCTCCTGAAATTGTAAAAAAACTGTAAAGTCAACATTAAATCAACAGGCCTGTGTATGATCTGTGAATCCTGCAGAGCAAATTATTGGTTAAAGTGTGATTTTCTTTGAGATCTGTTTGTTAAAACAAAACAATAAAAGATTTAAAGCACATATTATTTTATGCTGCACAAGTGTTTGGGATATTAGATAAACAGCAATAATAAGCAAAAAAATGACGGCTCACCACAGTTTGTCCAAAGTAAAAAAAAAAATTACTCATGAAAAAATGCTATTTTCTCTTCATATTTCAACATTTATTGAATAAAATAAAGCAATAGTTCAGATACAAATTATAAGTGTTACTTCCTGGTGGACGGAGTCGGAGCTCTGACATTTTAAACACATTGGTCACTACACTGACCAACTGACCAGCTTTGCTGCTCCATCTGGGTTTTACTCTAAGAGAAACGGGTCAGAATGGTTGAAAACGTCAGAATCCCGTACAAACAGAACCAACACAAAGTCCAAAGTCCATGTCTGCCTCCAAGCACCGTCATTATGAGACAGAGACACCTGATTGGTTAGAATCTGGACCAATCAGCAACTGTTTGATGGCAGCTTTGTCCTGCTTAACTGAAACTTAACTCAGCAAAATCAAAGATAGGAAAAAAGCGAGATTTGACCCAATGCACGCGCAAACATGTGTTTGTTACACAAAATAATTTTTTGAAAGCAAAAAAAGTTTTGGACTGTAAACAAAAATTTGAAAGCAAAAAAAATGAAATTGAAAGCAAAATAAAAAAAGAATTTAAAAGCAAATATTTAATATTTTCATTTGCAACTGAGAAAGTTTTGTGTGCAACGTGGCGGCAGAAATATCACTCCATAAAGAGGAAGTAAATAAAAATAAAAGTAGAGGAACTTTTTATTATTGTCTCCATGCAAATAAGAAACATATCAAAGTTCTGGAGGAGAACAATCAGCTTCTTCTCCATGCTGGTTTTGGACTCCACATACTGATCACGTCACTGAACACGTCAAAAGTCAAAGCTGAGTCCCTGATTGGTTGACACGACACTTGACTATAGTTCAGATGTTTGAACTCTGGACACCCAACCTCGCAATGCCGTTGTCTTGGTTTAGCCAAAACGAGCTCAGCGATTTACACTTTGTCATTTTCTGTTGCTTCCTGCCTCACAAAGCTCAAAACTTTACCAAGTATGACTCATAAGTTCTGTTTCAGAAAGATAGATTCACTTTGATTTTGATCTATACATCTAATGTTTCATTTGTTCTATTGGTAGACTTTTTTTCTTTTAGTAACTTCCCTTGAAACATATTCTTTGTAAGATTCACCAAAAATATTAGTACAATCGGTTATTCCTTAACTAATCACCAAATCCATGTCCCAGGATAAAGTTTGTGCAGAGCAGCAGTGGTTTTTTTCAGAAACATGCCACTGAGTTGTAGGCAAGATTGTTGGCTTGGAAGTGAGCCTCTTTACCCTCTCTCCTGCTAGCTTACAGCCCCTAACAACCTCAACCTAAGACTACCGGGGCAACATAAACAGCTATAATATCAGATCTATCCAGCCGCACAGTTTAGATCCAGACTCCAGCTCGGACGAGGAAAACAAGGACGTTCATGGATCTATTTGTTTGCAAGTGGATGCATCAGAATGGAGCAGAGCAGGGAAACTTTGGCCCTGCTCATGTCAGCTTCTACAACTCAAGGGAGAGCTTTTGGCATTTTTTTAATCTGCTCCTAATTCACAACAGTTTGAATAAAGAAATGCTCAGAAATGCAGTTTTATGTGATCAACATGACTCACGTAGACTCTTCCTTCGCAAAAGCCCTTCATTAAACTGGAGCTAAAGCTCGGGTGTTTTCTTTTACACATCAGGATGGTTTTTTTATGTTGATATAAGTCAGTGCCAACAATTTTTACTTTTTAAGGCGTTAGATGACACATCATTTATTTCCATTTAAAACCACAAAGTGTGAAACGAAAGACAGGCTGCTTCGCAGTAAAGACTCTTGTTCTGCGTATGAGGAGCAGTTTGACTCACAATCATTTTAAAGTGTCGTCTGGGGTTAGAGAGCTTAAACGAAAGCTGGGGAACATTTAAAACTTCTGACAGCAGGCGAATAAAAAGTTGACTGTCTTTTGGGATGGTTTAATAATGTAGCAAGAACACGTTAGCTTGCTGGAGTTAAGTACACTTCAGAGTGCCCTCAAAAGTGTTTTGGAAGAGACACTAGACGATGAGTTGGGATGAGGAGGTGGCGGGACGTTGGTTAACAAACTGCAGCCTTGAATCTGGGTCAGCTCTCAGTTGACAAAACAGATTTCACTTTAATAAAACTCGGCAACAGTGCCAAAAAAACATTCCGCCGCTGGTCCTCGGCTCGCTCCGAGCCAGAGGGGGTGTGTTGGTGTCTGGAGATTGTGATGCAGCCAATTTAACAATAGGTTTAAAAGCACTTAACTTAAGTGGACAAACACAAGGATGTGTATGTGATTCTGTCTCAGAGCGTGTGTTCTGCCAGTCTGGGTTATCAAGAGGTTTTAATAGAGAAGTGTATTCTTTTGCATTTTACATGACTCTAGGGCACGTTGTTCCCGCTTGTCTGTTCCGCTCGGATCAAATGCTTCAATTGGAGCACGGAATGGACTTCCCAGCCACTCTAACCTCTGCACGGCCTTATATATGTTTGAAGACATATTTATGCGCAGCGTGCTTAAAAATACTATTCCTAGAATGTAAACTTTGCCAGCCCAACAAAATCCAACCTGGTTCAACATCAGAGCTGAACTGAGTTGGAGTGACATCGACAGCAGCAGGAAGTGTATGGATTCGTTGCTTCATCAACGTGCGGTAATGCAAAAGGCACATGTGTAGTTCAACTGTCTTACATGTCAAAGTTAGAAGTCCTACGTATTTTATTCCAAAATGACGCACGAGTTCTAATTTCACTATGAAAAAAGCTTGAGAAATGACCTGTTTGAGCAAAAATACAACACAAATATTCAATTTTTTTGCTACATACAAAAATCTCTAGGTGCTTGTATACAATCTGCTCCATGTAGGTGAAAAGGTCTTTCTACACCCTTAACACTGACCACACAGAAGCTGTCGCAAGCGACACCTAAATCACACACGGTCTTTGACGTACCGTAAATCTTTGATCGGTTACACCATCAACGTGAATCAGCGGATTCTGCCACAGAGAGGCGCGGCTCTGCGCCATCATGCCATTGAACACACTGGAGTCCTGCAAAGTGTTGCATATCAGCTTAAAGCTGCTTTTCTTTGCTTCAGAATCCACTGGAATTCTGTTCATTTTGTGAAAGGTTGAAGAGTTACAAAGGTTGAAAGAATTTTAAAAGGGTTGCGAGACTTACCCATAGAGTGGAGCAAGAAGAGATGATGGGAACGGAAGGGCACCACAACTCAAAGGTGGAGCAGTTCAATCAAAAATTGGGACAATTCAACACTTTGAAAGTGTCTCTATAGGGCCGCTCTAGATTAAGGTAAAATAACATTTTTCACAGCATTAAATATTTGACACCAGGATTGAGTTGGAACATGAAGTGTATTGAATTCAGAGAGAGAGAGAAAAAAATAAAACAGGTGATTTTTGCTCTAATTTTTTTGTGTTTAACAAAATAAAAAAACGCCAGGGACCGTCAACAAAGTACACGAAAACGCCTCAGACCAACAAAGAATTTCTCAGTAATTCACCATAAATAACTAAAAAATATTACAAGCACTCATTACTGTCAAACTAATGTCATTACTCTTTCTCTTAAAGTGTTTTTGCTGTCTTTTCACCTTTTATTTGCTTTCATGAGCACATGAAGTCAGTGCACAGCCTGACTTTTGTAAACTGCTGAGTGTTGTTTTATTTGGTTCTGTCTTTTCTCATTTTGCTTTCTTGCTTGATGTTTATGAAAAATCATCACACATTACTGAAGTTAGCTGCAGTTGCCAACTTGCTTTAATTTTCTAAAACCAATGTTCCTTTATTTTTGTGCTTATCTGTCTTTTTATAGTTCGTCGGTTGGAAGCAAATGCAGTCTGGATCCACTGGAAGTTCTCTTCTTTTACTGTCCCCCACATGGGCAAAAGTAGCCCATGCTAAAGTTTAGATAACTGAGCCAGAATCTGAGCGATCACAACAGTTTCAAATGTCCAGATAGTTTTTTTATTTGGGAATATTTTGTTAGCTTTTTCTTTGAAGTTCACTGTGACGACCTTTGATGTCAATCGGTCTTAATTTAATCCAACAAAAAGAGCTAGCACGACTTTACATTTTGGGTATGAGCTAAAAACTCCTAATGTTGATACGTTTTAGGATTAAGCAGCAAAAGAGTAAAAAAAAAAACCTAACAAATACAGGTTGAGAAAAGTACAAAGTTTAACAAGAGGAAAGCAAAGTTCCCTTTTTACTCTGTTTTTCCTTTTCAGCCATGGTCGCGCCCCACCATTCAGTATTATCAAAACACAGGCACTCATCTCTCTGTTCTCCCTCTGGGTCACTGCCATCCCTTTATCTCAGTCTGAAGTCCGAACACTTCACTAAATGTACTTTTTTCTGTACTTACTAGAAATGGATCCATCAAACCCGGATTCAGATGATCTTGGAAACTTTTAAGGCGCTTTATAAAAGACCTTCCTGGTTCTACGGAATTTAATCAGAAACATTATGAAGCCCTGATATTGTGTTGGCGCTTCAACAAGGCACCTATAAAACACCAACCGGCCGGCAGAGTCAACGGAGAAGCTAACTCTGATGTTTCCACATGAGAGAGCAGAGATCCGGCCGGCATCACAGGGACAGAGGAGGAACGCGGAGAGGAGCTGACAGCAGATGGAAAAGAAGATCCAGATGGAGAGAAACCAGGAGGGAAAGATGGAAGAAGCACAATGTACAGGAGTTAATGAATTCATGTTTACACAATCCACCGTCAACTTGATAAAGGGGAAAAAAAATAGATTAAAACTCTGACTTCAAGAATTTACTGGCTTAAAAGAAACCAAAGATGCAGTTCTTCAAGACCCACTTCAGTAAAAATGATGTTTTTAACATGTCTGTGTATCGTTTTTCCTTCAATTGTTGATCCCATGAAGCTGATTGATGCTGTAAAAACTTAACACTGTTAATTTTAATGTTAAAGGAGCACAGCACATTCAAAGATCTGACTTTTTTTTAATTAGATCAATGCTAAATAGATAAAAATTACACTTTTGAAATGACAAACATTTTATTTTACTTTAGCCAGAGAGCCAAAGTGGAGAGGTAGATGAGCCACATGTGGCTCCGGATGCTCAGGTTCCAAACCCTGTTTCAGCTGAACTTTACAACATCAACAGGTTACAGGACATTTGGAGAATCTGATCTGAGGAGTTTTAGATTTTCCAGAATAATCCTCTCCGACCCTCCTGGGATTATGGCAGAGAAGAACCTGAGACGTCCACCCAGCTGTGGAGCTCATCTGGAACAAACCGCTAACACAAGCTGTCGCTAAAGGTCGGATTGTCCATGAAAGGAAGTTAACATCATGACCTGAATATAAAAATGTTATCATTTCAGCTGCCAAAAAAAGTGTTCATCTAACTGTGGCACTTTCAGAGGAGCAAAGGAAAAATTTTCAGTTATATTTCAGAGATAGTCATCTTTCAGAAAAGTGTATCTATGACAAACTTCCAACTCCTTTTTTTGCTGATTCTTCCATTTATCTGGAGTTCATTTAAATCCAATGAAATTCTTAAAACATAGACGGCAGGATTGTAGTTTAAAGTCAGACAAAGAGGCCGGAGTCGAAAAACAAAACAAAATCTGTACGTAGAAATAATAATGTTTCTCAAATCTAAAAAGTAAGGTGGCCCTGAAGTGCATATTAAAGACCACAAGTTAGAAAGCAAAACAGATCATTAAAAAAAACAGCATTAGATTTTAGAAAAAAAAGAAAAATCCATAAACCAAAATGTAAATAAAGGAAAACATTTCAGAAAACAATTAGCACTTTCTTGAAATAAAAAAATCAAAACCAAATATCCACCCATCAATCCATTTACCCATCCATCAATCTTCCTCGGCTTATCCAGGACCAGGTCATGGGGGCAACAGTCTTAGTAAGCAAAGATGTCCAGACTTCCCTCGCCCCGGCCACTTCCTCCAGCTCCTCTGGGTGGATGCCGAGGCGTTCCCAGGCCAGCCGACAGACATAGTCTCTCCAACGTGTCCTGGGTCTTCCCCGGGGCCTCCCCTCACTGGGAGATGCCAAGAACACCTCCCCAGGGAAGCGTCCAGGAGGCATCCAGACTAAAGACCCGAGCCACTTCAACCGGCTCCTTTCGATGTGGAGGACAAGCGGTTCTACTCCGCCTCTAAGGGAGCATCCAGCCCTTCTATGAAGGAAGCTCATGTCAGCCGCTTGTATACGGGACCTGGTTCTTTGGTTCATGACCCAGAGCTCATGACCATAGGTGAGTATTGGAACAAAGACCGACCAGTAAATATAGAGCTCTGCTTTCTGGCTCAGCTCTTTTTTTTACCACAATGGACCGGTACAGCGGCCACATAACTACTGACGCCGTTTCGATCCGCCTGGAACGCTACCAAAGATCTACGATGGCAGAAAGAGCTACACGGTCCAAAATGCTGCGACTCTCTGTGTTTTTGTAAAATAACTATCATGTTCTCAGAGTGTCGTGGTTCCTTTAACAACGTCAGGTAGTACCGAGCAGGTAGAAGGAAAAAAGCAGCATAAGTAAGTGTCCAAAAAAAAATCCTTTTATCCCCCTAGACTAAGACCACCCATTTCCACGTAAAATGAATAAAATTTGCGTCAGGGCGCCGACACTATCCTGTCACCTTGCTGCTACTATGACCATATGATGCGGGAGAGAGGCAGGGGCGGGGCTTAGACTCACCGACTCAACTGCTTCCTAATAAAAAGTAGTTGTCGACCCCTGGTCTAGCAACACCAAGGTGCATTCCAGGTTTGTATTGGAGCATTATCATGTATAAAGTAAAATGTTTTGTTAAAAAACAATGCTGTTGCATAATGAGGAAATAAGACACTTTATGTTCTTAATTTGTTATTTATTTATTTATTTGTTTATTTTTCGTCCTCAAAAAGTATCGGTAAGAGTATCGTTAAAATACCGTACCGATAAGCAGTATCAATAAGAGTAGTAGTACCGTTAAAACCTTAATGATACCCATCCCAACCCTCATCCCAGCCGCTTCAACATGCACCGGGAACAGTTCCGACTCACTGCCGGCTATGTAAAGCAAGCTCTTTCTCCGGTCATAGAGAGACCGGACAGCCCTCAGTAAGGCTCTCCTGGCCCCATACTCCCAGAGCACCCTCCACAGGATACCACATAGGACACTGTCGAACACTTTCTCCAAATCCACAAAACACATATGACTGGATGAGCGAACTCCCACGAACCCTCCAGCACCCTAAAGAGGGTGTAGAGCTGGTCAAACTATGACGAGCACAGAAGTCCATTAACAGAATCACTGGAGTTCAGATCAGAGGGGCCATTCCTACCAATCACGCTCCTCCAGGTGCCACTGTCATTGCCCACATGGGCATTGAAGTCCACCAGGAGGACAATGGAGTCCCCCGTTGGGGCACTTGCCATTTTGAAAAAAAAAATGGTATTATGGGATGTCACTGATTGGGGAAAGCAGAAGGATGTTTTCCCCAAACTGTGAAAGAGTTGATGGATCAATCACCAAATGTTTGCAGTGGGCGTGGCCAGAAGAAAAATCTTCCATCAGAAGATACCGCCATGACGAATAACTGTGTTAAAAGGGTAAACAAATGTCATCTGCCAATCAGTGATGTCCTATAATACTTGATTCTTTGTTATTTAACTTGTCCAACAGCTGAGCAAACAGATGAGAGCTGAAGGCCTCTTGTGTTGAACATATTTTACTTTTACAACAAGGGATCATGAATCTTCTGACACACAAGGTGTATTTTTGTTCAAACCACTTGTTGTATTTGAGGCTAAACTTTATTTATATTGATTATTTTTGCATACATTTTTTTGTTGGACTGGACGGAAAAGACGAAGATAACAACAAGAACCAGGTTTTGTTTTATTTTGATTTCTGGAAATGACATTTCTTTTCTGAAACATTTCTTTTTTTTATCTGATTTGTGTCTTTTGGAAGTGTTCTTTTTGGGGTTTTTTTGGAATTACATTTTGGCCTCCAGAATTTAGTTTGAGTTTTTTAAGATGCATATTTTTTATATTGAAATTTCATTCATTTTATTAACCCGTTTTTTCCCTTTCAGGGTCATCGGGGCCTAACCTGGCCACTGTTGGACAAAGGCAAGGTAAACCCTGGACAGGTTGCCAGCCAATCGTAGGGCAACAATCACACACCCATTCAAACCTAAGGGAAACTTTGGAGTAACCAACTAACCTATGACACGTTTCTGGATTGTGCACTGTAAAAAAAATCCGTAGTTTTTACAGAAAAAAACTGGCAGCTGTGGTTGCCAGAATAAACTTGTAAAAAATACATCAACTATGTAAACAACTTTACAGGCACACCGTAAATATTACATACTTTAATGTTTTCATTTAAGTAAATAAGCTGTAATTTAAAATTATTTTCTGATAAAACCTACAGATATTTTTTTTAAATTTGCTGGTCTATACTGTAATTCTAACAGTCATATTTTATAGAAAATACTGAATTTTAAGGTTATTTTGACCAATATTATGGGTAAAAATTCCGGCAACAAACATTTGTTTTACATAAAATAATGTCTTAAATACAACAACCTGATGTCTAACAGTCTGGTATGTGTTGTTGTATTTACAAGATTATGACATTAAATTTATACAGTGTTCTGTAAAGTTGTTTACATTTTTACCGTATTTTCTACATTTTTATTCTGGCAACCACTGCTGCCAATTTGTTTTTGTAAGAATAACAAAATTTTCCTTTTTTTCCATGTTGTTCTTAAAAATGGAATCACAGTAACATACTCTTGTGTTTAATTCCTTTTTTGAAACCAAGATACTTTTTACAAATAGAGAATATAAAATGTAATTTGTAAATTTGAATTTAGGTGTTTCCTAATCTTACTGATGAATTTAAAGAATTGCTCAACAATCCTGATAAAAAAATATTTGCACGTTTTACTTTTTTGTTGAGGTCTATTACATTTGCTCATTAGATTTGCTAAGACTTAAAAAGAAACAAAATGTACTGAAAATGTAACCCAGTTTCAAAATATCTGCTAACTGTGAAGCGAAATTCAAAGTGACGAATCACTCCAATACAAAGACGTCTTTACATACATTTATTTTACTCAACCTTTTGCCTCTAAACACAGCAAATGTTTATCATTTGTAGATAAAACATTATTAAAAATATAGCACCTAAAACAGAAAACTATGTAATCACTTTTTTGCAAAAGATTAACAAAGAACAAGAAACCTTAAAACTATGCTTGGGGCCCTGGTTGGGCTGCACGGCGTGTACTCTGTCGCCACCACTTCTCGCCGCCAGCCCCGCCACCCATTACAAAGCCTGAGTGAGCGACACTGACCCCCCCACCGCCTTCCCATATGGTCTAGCTTCTGGGGGACACCTGGTTGATCCTACCAATAGCATATGCTTGTCTCAAAGTTAAAAGTAAAAAAATGAGCTCCAGGTGAAGAGTTTTTATTTTCCCCGTCTTAAGAAAAGTGTGAATGTTCAGCGTCAGACTCCTAACCGTAGATGTAGCAGTTAATGCGCCTTATTTAGTCTCGACAGGCCTGGGGTCAGTCACTCAAAAAAGGAAGAAAAAAAAACTAGAATACATGATACGATTCAACAAGTTGTCAAAGGGAAAATGCTGGAAACTTTTTATCATGTTGTTATCTTACATGTTAATCTTAATGTATCTATTCAATTTTAAATCTGATTTTCACAATTAGTATGTGTCTTTAAGCACATAAATGATAATTTCAATTTTATATATATAGATCTTTTGGAGCTTGTAGTGTCAACCGTAACTCGTATGCTGACAAAGTGAAAGCACCCCTGTTCTAGAGCAATCAAAATCTGTAAGATTATAACTTGAAGTTAAAAAGACAAACCTCTGTAAAAACTCCAAAGTTGATGTCAGCTCCGGTGGTTAGTGGATGTTGAAGCTCTAGTAGTTTGTGAAGATCATGCATAGCAGAGAGATGAGGGAAGCAATGTTGGCCTGCACAAGGTTTCCATCCAGACATAGCATGAACTTTCTTGCAGAAAGGCAGGAATGCCCTAAAAATGAGGAAGAGTAGAAAAAATAGGTTAGGTTTATATATTTTAAAAACCCAAGGCTTGATTTAATACACCTGTGGCCAGACCAAGTGATTCAGATACCTGATTCTGGATGGGTTAGCAAATACTTTTAGGTTGGGATACACTTGACATAGTGTATCCAAGCATTCCTTTGTTTAAAATGTCTCTCGCTAGCTTACAGCTCCTCACAACCACAAGCTAACATTAGCATAGCAAAAAAAAAAAGTGGAAACAATATTGGAGCTATCCATTTGTACAGTTTTGAGCCAGATGAAATTTTATCAGAGCAGGGAGACTTTGGCT
The DNA here is from genome assembly GCA_037389245.1 of Oryzias sinensis. Classification (NCBI taxonomy): domain Eukaryota; kingdom Metazoa; phylum Chordata; class Actinopteri; order Beloniformes; family Adrianichthyidae; genus Oryzias; species Oryzias sinensis. The sequence continues at coordinate 196 of JAUDJI010000394.1, read as the reverse complement.
CACCCATCGCAGTTGCTGTGTCACAAACACAAACTTTTTTAAACTGCTCCACGAAGCAGCAAGAACAAGATTTTACAATGGAGTGGGTCTTTCAAGACCCCCCTTTTTTGGTGTTTTTAACAGGTTCTTGTAGCCTTTTTCTCATGATGAAGAATATATATAAAATAGTTTAAGATTAAAATTGGGCTTCTGAGTA
>JAUDJI010000393.1:0-14401 GCA_037389245.1 Oryzias sinensis | reverse complement strand
CCCGGCACCACGGGGTCATGACTGCCGGCGAGAACGGAGAGGACGCCTGTCAGCCTTGACCTCCGTCTGCAGGACTGTCCTCCTGCGGTCGCGCGTTTCTCACGTGTTCTTCAACTCTTCTTTTGTTTCTATTCATAGAGCTTCAGGTTTGTGTTTCTCAGCAGGTTTGGAGCCTGAACCTCATCATTTGTCTGAATATCACATGGACGTTCAAAGTGTTATTTTCTACAGTTTTGGGGTTCGAGGTTCCTTCACATTTCTGATTGAGGATGTAAAAAGAAAACAGTCTGAATCTGAAGGAAATGATCCAAACAAACCAAAAGAAAACTTTAGAGGAGACGCTGAAGGAGGAACACAGATGAACAGAGGAAGAAAAAAGGCCCCCCTGCTCTATAGCTTTAACCCTTTATAGTCTGTTTTCTCGGACATAGTTTCTGTTCATCAGAAATTCACCTCAGAGTTGTGGGCGGGACAGTTGGCGTGGAGTGAGCTTGCCCTCATTTCCCATCATGCCTTTGATTACACTCTCTCCCACCAGTTTACAGCCGCACCATAACCCCAAGCTAACATTAGCGGTGCAACAAAACATGGCGAGCAATATTGGAGCTACGACGTCCGGGAGGACCGGGGCAGTTCACTCGCCTTTCATGATGTCACACAGGAAGTGGAACTTCATGGAGACGCAGAGGATGTGGTTGATGACGGGGACGGGGATCACCGCCATGCACTCCTTCCACCTGCTGTCGAACCATCCGGCACATCGCTGCACACCTTCATTTACCAGGCCTTACACACACACACACACACACACACACAGACACACAAACACACAGACACACACACACACAAACACACAGACACACACACACACAAACACACAGACACACACACACACACACACAAACACACACAGAACGTTGGACAGTGTTTCTAGAACGGTGGTGTTTGTGATACAAATGGCTGGACCTTACTGTCGCACTGCATCTTGGTCCTGATGCTGAACTGTTCCTGTGTGCTGTTGGCGCCACCACCTGGTGGCGGCCTGAATCGGTCATATCCGTACTGAAGGACCATTTCGTCTCTGATGTTTTGGAACTTCTGGCTGATGCTCCTGGTTTCGGACTCAAACTCCACCTGATCGCCCTACAGCAGCAGCAGAAAGATGGACCTTTGCTTCCAACAACATCATCGCCTGCGTCTTCGTTCGCACGCATAGAGATCAACATCAGGAAGACACGAGTGCACAGAAACGGACAGCAACTGAGGTGTTTTTAGAAAAAACCTCCAGATTTAAAAATGTTCTGCAGTAGTAAAGAAACTCATAAATATAAGAACATGAACCTAAGAAAAAAACAAGAACCAATCAGACAGTTGGCTGATTTTCACACAGAAAAGCCTGATTTGAAAGAAGGTCATCCTCAGTGTCTTTCTGCTCCAACTGCTGCGGGAAATCTAAAGTCTCCAGGAAATAAACCAGCAAAACAGCAGAAAAACGAGTGAAGCTGCATTTAAATCAAATCAAGAGAAGAACAGACTGTTAAAAAGGTGTTAAGTGTTTGAAATATTCATGTACAGTGATCCCTTGATCATCGCGGGGGTTACGTTCCAAATAGAACCCGTGATAAGCAAAACCCGTGAAGTAGAAACCTTTATTTTTTTTACAATTATTATACAATGAAATACACTATTATACATTGAAAAGAAAGAACAAACCATTTAACAGGCTAAATCAATTGTTTTTTAACAAATAAAAGTACTTTAGAAACGTTTTTTCAACAAATAACTTCTGTAGTGTGCTGTCAAATAATAATTTCAATCATCGATAAGAACAGAAGGCTTTAAATTGCAGAGATTAGCCCCGCCCACCGCGACCCGAGTGGATTAAACGGAAGAAAATTTAAAATGATTATGAAAAAAATAAAAAAGTACAGTGGGACAGATAGTGACTCCGGTCTTCTTTTTCACTGCTCTTCATACTGAGCCGCTGCATCCTCTGCAGCGTTTTTTCCTTCTGAAGCCCGCGGTGCAGCTGCAGGTGTGTTTGTTCGGGAGAGGAACATAGTGACAGGCAGTTGTTGTCGCTCTTTTTTCTTCTTTGCTAAAGATCCTTATACACCGACATGCCCCCATCGATTATGTTGGAGAACTGTAATGAACGGCTCATCAAAGGGTCCCATTCTTGAGCTACTCGCTGAGTGACTTTTTAGCCAATCAGAATGCAGAACACAATGCACAATCCAAATCCGTGAAGTAGCGAAACCGTGAAAAGTAAACCGTGATATAGCAAGGGATCACTGTGCGCTACCTTCAACCTTAAAGATTAGAAAACTGTTCATAAACATCTTTATGCTAAGCTTAACATAGTGAAATTATTAATGCTGAAAGTGTTTTAATTGTTTCTAATTTTTCATTAAAAGTTTTTCAAAGTTCTGTATTTCTGAAAAAGCTTCTTAAAGAAAAATTAAAACAACTTCAAACATAACAGCTAAACTCAACGGTATTTTTAGCTCCAGCTTTGATAGTTTGGTTCTAAATATATTCACCTTATTTCTGTAAAATCAGCAAAAAGGCAAGTTAGAGAATAACGACACGTTTCTCTATAATTTTACGTAATAATACTGCAGTATTTCATCCACATGAGGTTTTCATGAGACTGACCGTGAGCTCCTCCGTGACCAGGATGAATGGCCTGATGGCGTGTTTCCATAGCAACTTGCCGTTACGAACCTGTAGGTCCAGGTTGCAGCTCAGAGAAAACGCTGCCGCCTCAACGTTTTTCTGGATGTTTGAGATCGGGCCTGCAAGGCATGATGGGACATGATGTCATCACTAGATTTGATCCATGCTGAAAAAAGAGTTTTTACGGTGTGATTGAGACAGTTGAAGCCGTGAACAACAGTGACACCATGTGGTCAGTCGTAACACCTGCAGGTCTGACTCCTGCAGTTGAAACTGAAGTCCTGCTTTCGCCTTTCATCCAGTTCAGAAATGTTTGGCTTTCAACAAAGATGGCTGTGGGAAATCGAGAAGTCAATGTGCTTCTTATCTCCTCAGTTGTTCTTTTTTTCTATTTATTCATCTGTATTGACCGTCCACTTTGAAGAGAACTGTACCTGAATTTCATATTACCAGGTATAAAGGCAATAAAGGCTTTCTATTTTGTTTTATTTGATGCTTCATAAGTTAAGAATTCAGGGAAAAAATTAATATTTTGTCAGTGTATTCAGAAAACACAGTTTAAGTTTCCATTTAGGAAAAGTTCCCTCTAAGCTGAAGAAGATGCTCTTCCTGATCAGTCTGAGTTTTTTGCACAGGACTTGGACTCTATACATCAGTGTTTTCTAGATGTACACTAGATGTTCAGGTGTGCCGTGGGAAATGACCCATTTTCACTAAAAACATTTTCCATCTCCAGGATTTCAGCTCTGTGTTCATCCAAACAGGCCCTGATAAAACACTGAGTAGTTAGGAATATAGAAGGTCATAAACGACTTTTTCTTTGTGTTTATTTGATTCTATTAAAGACATTTTGATAAGAATAACGGTACCGAGATTTAGCTGCAGCTATAACTGTATTCAGAAAAGTCCCGCCCCTTTAACTGTCTCCACCAATCATTCTTGGAGGCTTAATCACACGTCATCAGTCTGACCAATAAGAAGTGGTTAAAGTCTTCACTTCCTTGTTCTGATTCTGCTCATAAAGTCTCTCAGTTCCAACAAAAATACCAGCTAAAGCTCGTCTTTAGCGGTGTAGCTTTCCACAGAATCCGGTGTCAGACCGTGGAACAAGAGAACAAAACCATGAAGCTCAGAGAAGAGAGTCTGTCTGCCATCACTACATCTCCCATGATGCATTGGGTTAAAGTGACAGCGTCTCAGCATACAATGAGTCTGTTAAAAGTCTTAAACCACAACGAACACGCAGTTTTTAAATCTTCTTGATGAAATCAGAGGTCAGAGGTCAACAGTTTAGTTCTCCTTCCAGGTTTGTGTTTATTAACAGCCAAACATCCCAGAGTTTGGTCCAAGTCATCTTTCTAACTGAAACACTTTTCTAATAACGTCTGGATTATTTTAGATGTTAAACTAAAGAAGAAATAATAACATTTAAGAAACAGGATGAAGGTGAAACAGATACAATTAAACTAAATTAAAACAATTTAATCATCTAAAAAGAAATAAAACATTTGTTAAAGTTTTCAAAGACTTCATCTTTGATTAAGACAAAAGAAAAACTAATAAAACTTCAACATGTTCACTTTTTGTGTAGCTACAGAAAACATAAAGATAATGTTAATCTTTTTAATGTAAATTTTATAAAACACATTGTGATCATATAATTGTTCAAAAATTACAGTTGTCTTTGCACTAACATTGAAATAAATAAATAAATAAATCACTATTTAGAAAGAATATATTTATTTTTTTGTGAGATTACATAATATAACATGTTAATTAACTGAAGGGAAAAACAACTACCAGGGTAAAATGTTAAATTATTTAGTTGAAAATTATGACTGAAAACTAACTTAACTTTTATTACATCTTTTAGAAAAAACATCTGCAACTTCCAGCTTTTTCTGCCACAATTATCACAAACATGCACGTGAGATCATGGAGGGCCTGTCCATCAATACAGACTATGAGTTTCTCCTTTTTTAATTTTGGATGCTGGTGTGCAGCGGGTTTTTTGTCAAGGAGAAAAGTGTGTCTTGGCTCAAAAAAGGTTGAAAAACATCATCAGATTATCAGAATTATTTTTTTGTGTTTACAATTGAAAATTGTTATGAGACTCAAAAGCTGAAAAACAGACAGAAGACGTCATTGTGCAGAAATGAGAGGTAGTCAGTGTGTGAATATGCATTTGTGAACCGATGCAGTTACTGACAACAGAACAGAAATCAAAGCCTTTTTGTTTTGGCTATTAAAAAATGGTGACTCAGAGGTTCCCTGTGAGAACGTAGCATCAGAACCAACTCAGCTTATGAAGGGTCACAAACAAAAGTGATGCAAAGAAAAGAACACAATGAATGAGATTTACATCATCAGATAAACCAGAGTTTTTGTCCTTTCTAAGTCTGGATTTTCTATAACCAGATTTGAAAAAGTCACAGAAAAACTGCAGATATATAAAAGGTGTTTTCCTGCAGAAGCTTTTGTTTGTTTGTTTGTTTGTTTACCTTGAAACAGCACTGACAGCACCAGGATCATCAGGTAGGAGCGACCCCGAGAACCAAGCATGCTGGGAAACACAAGGAGGATGGAACACCTGAAGCATGAAGACAGAGCTGCCCCGGCCACACACAAACCTGCAGCACACACACATCAGTTACTGTGTGTGTGTGTGTGTGTCAGGCCCAAACGTGAGCGTAAATCCTCACCAACAAAACCAAACCCTGCAGCCAGCTTCAGGTCAAAGGTCAAAGGGAGGCTGTGTGCGAACCCCAGGAACAGAACTGACGGGCAGACGACAGAAAGGTCAAAGACTACAGATCCCAGAGTCTGAAGATCAGAACAGCCTCTTCCCCTAAACCGAGAGGCTTATGTCAAAACAAAGAAAGATCAAGTTGGATTTATGCTCTTGTTGTATTTTACTTTGTTCTTATTACTGAAAATTAATTGAAATCAATCAATCACGTTCAAAAATCACAAATAACATGTTATGATTAATGTGGTAACTACTATCTGACCACTCTTCTAATTAAAAATAAAAATATTACCTCAAAAATCATTATTAAAATGTATTTCCTTCTTAATTACTTCAATCTGGTGACATTTAATAAAGTTTGTGGATCACCATGGTAACCAGTGGTGCCTGTTGAAGCAGCATCTCCGTGAAGCAGATCCTGTTTGTAATCCAAAATCCGATTGAATGCTTTTCTAAAGGAAAAAACACAACCTCCGTTTTCAGTGGGATCCAGGTGTAACCGGGTTACCTGCGCCGCTCAGCCCTCCTAACAGGCCTCTGAGCACCGGGCGGGCCGCGGGAAACGCCGCCAACAGACCGAGGAGGACCCCGCGCACGCGCAGGAACAACCTAAGAAGTGCCGCCGGAGCCAACGCCAGTGTCTGGACCAGAGCGGACCCGGGACGGCCGTCCTCCGACATTTTCCTGCGTGTCCGTGGAAACAGCCTCACTGGGATGGAGAAGGAGGTTCTCGAAGGTACCTGTCGTTGACTTGGTGAGCTCTGGAGAACGACGCTTTCGGTTCGCTAATGTCCACGATGAGCAGCGGGGAGGAGGAAAGGCCTTCGCTGAGGAGAGAAGTTCGAATCCCGGTGGAGAGAGGCGGGAATACCAGGACCTTCAGGGGACTTTTGAAGAGGTAAAGACCCGGATGCGAAAAGGCGGCAGTTAGCGGAGCGCGTGCCGTTTGGGTTAACGGTTAGCTAGTTTTTCTGTAGTTTTGATGCATTTTTTGACTGTTGCTGCAGAAAAAACTCAAGTGCAGCCGTTTTTCTTGAAAGCTGCGATGAAATGCCATTTTATTTTGAATAATAGCAGTATTTTCCCTGAATTTTAAACTATAATTTTAACCAACATTATATGTTGAAAAGTAGAATTTTAGCGAGAGAAAGAAATGCTAAAAGTCTGAATCATTTTTCAGTTTAATAATAACAATAATCTGTTTAGGTTTATAGTTAAATGTGTCTGTTGGTCACTTGGTCTTATTATGTTTCTTTTATTTTGTTAATTAACTTCCATTTTTCTCTGAAGTCCTTCAATTCTGAAAATTGGAGTTAGAAAGGTCACTTTAAACACTTGGATCTCTGTTAATAGAATCATTTCAACACTTTGTAATTGTATAATTTAGTGGTTGTGCTTCCATTTCATCAACAAATCGTTAGATCTTTCTATGTGATAACTTTAAATGAGCTCAGATTTCACTGACAGAACTTAAACACTAGATTATTACTTTAAACCTATGCATGTTAAAGTCTTTGGGGTAAGATGACTGTCAATAAGAAACGTATGCAAAAATACAAATTAGTGCACAAACTAATACTTTGTGCACTAGTTAAAATATGAATTATACATTTAGTTTTACGTTTGGCATGTCTGTTTTGAATATGACTCTTGTTTGTCTTAAATCTGAAATTTCACAAAGGTTCTCCAGCAAACTCAGATTTACATCGAGTCCAGAAACATCCCATTCCACTGAGTGAACGTTCACTTCATTTATTAAACTAAAACAGAATTAAACTGTTTAGAAGAATAATGATGTTTCTGGACTTGATGAATATGCCTGTGAAGAATTTTTGACAGTTTGTTAACAGGGGAAGTTTCATATTCGAAACAAAGCAGGGCTCCAGACTAACTTTTTTCACTAGGAGCTCTGTGGCCCCCAACTGAAAATTTTAGGGGCACAACCTGAAAATTTAGGGGCGCATACCGTAAATCAACATGCTAACCAAATCTTCTAATTTCCACTGTATTATAAATACACTAAATAAAATAAATAAAGTAAATAAATACTTTAATTATAGATGCAAAAATTACAATGTGCTGTTTCAAATTCAGTGTCAGATTTTAATCTGCACTTTTGAAGATGCAACAAGAAGGTAAACTGACAGCAGCATCGCTGTCATGACAGTACCAATAGCAAACAAAATACCATAAATTTAGAATAAAAAAAAGTAAAAAAAAAAAGAGGCTGTAACTCTCTTCGGCTCTCATGCCGTTACAGCCGTGCATGAGAGCCGTGGTTTGCTTCGCGAGTTTGAGACCCCTGCTGTACACTCTGGCACTGGTACACTAGCTGCAGACACAGAACTGACCGTTCTGTGTCTGAGTTTAAACACACAGTTCAGCCAGTACTTAGTGATATTCTGAGAAACTACTCTGAGTCCAGCTCCCATAGTATCAGTCCTAGTATAAATGACCACTTTGTTAATGATGCCTTACAAGCCCTCAGGAGTACACTCGATGTTGTTGCCCCCTTGAAACCTAAGTTCGTCAGACAAAACCGAGTAGCACCGTGGTTTAACGCTGAAACTCGTTCTCTTAAACAAGAAACCCGTAAGTTGGAAAGAGAATGGCGCCGCTCCGGTTCAGAGCAGTCTCTGGATATCTGGAAACATAGCCTATTAAATTATAAAAAAGCTCTGCGTAGAGCTAGAAGCCAGTACTATTCAACCTTAATATCAGAGAATGGAAACAATCCAAGATTTCTTTTTAGCACTATTGCTAAATTAACTCGCAGTCAGAGCTCAGTAGAACCACATGTTCCTGTTTCTCTCAGCTCTGATGATTTTCTTACATTTTTCGATAGTAAAATCTCAAATATTAGACATAAGTTAAATCAAGTTATTCCTACTATCAGCCCAGAACAGGCTGAAGTGGTAGAAATGGAGGCATCCATAGAAACTTCTGTAACATTGGACTGCTTTACTGCTGTGGATCAAGCGGAAATAACATCAATTATTACGTCCTCCAAATCCTCAACGTGTCTGTTAGACCCAATTCCCACTAGACTTTTCAAAGAAACTTTTCCCCTAATCAATGATCCCATATTAACAATGATAAATGCCTCTCTGGAAACGGGTTACGTGCCACAGTCTTTTAAATATGCAGTTGTTAAACCTCTTCTGAAAAAGCCCAGTTTGGATCCTAGCATCTTGGCCAACTATAGACCAATATCAAACCTGCCCTTTATTTCTAAAATCCTAGAAAGAGTTGTAGTTAAGCAGCTTTACTGCCACCTACAGGACAACTGCCTCTTTGAAGACTTTCAGTCGGGGTTTAGACCCCACCACAGTACGGAAACTGCACTAGTTAGAGTCTCTAATGACTTGTTATTGGCCTCAGAAAAGGGTCTACTTTCTATTCTTGTCCTGTTGGACCTCAGTGCAGCCTTTGACACTATCGACCACAGTATTTTACTCCATAGACTAGAGCAGGACATAGGGATCAGAGGATCTGCTCTCCAGTGGTTTAAATCCTATCTGTCCGATAGGTATCAGTTCGTTAATGTAAATGGCCATTCCTCTCAGTGCACTCGAGTCAACTATGGAGTCCCACAGGGCTCAGTCTTGGGACCGATCCTGTTTACGCTTTATATGCTACCCCTAGGAAACATAATCAGGAAACACAGCATTAATTTTCATTGTTATGCCGACGATACGCAGTTGTATTTATCCATGAAGCCTGACCAGAATGACCAGATAGAGAAACTGAACGCTTGCATCAGTGACATCAAGACCTGGATGACAATTAATTACCTCCTCTTGAATCCAGAAAAAACTGAGGTCATTATACTTGGACCTAAAAACCTCAGAGATGCTCTGTCTGCTCAGATAGTCTCCCTGGATGGCATAAGTATAGCCCCCAATTCCACAGTTAGAAACCTTGGGGTTTTATTTGACCAGGATTTATCATTTAAGGCTCACATATCTCAGGCGTGTAGAACTGCCTTTTTCCATCTGCGGAATATTGCTAAGATCAGAAATATACTTTCTAAGAGTGATGCTGAAAAACTCATCCATGCATTTGTTACGTCGAGGCTGGATTACTGTAACTCCTTGTTAGCAGCGTGTCCTAAGAGTTCCTTAAGAAGTCTCCAGCTTGTTCAGAACGCAGCAGCTCGATTGTTAGCTGGAACTAGCAGAAGAGATCACATCACTCCTGTGTTAGTTTCACTCCATTGGCTCCCAGTTGATTCCAGAATCAAGTTCAAGATCCTCCTGTTAACCTATAAGGCCTTACATGGAATGGCCCCGTCCTATATTAAGGACCTCATAGTCCCTTACCATCCAATGAGAACACTTCGCTCGCAAAATGCAGGACTGCTTGTGGTTCCTAGAATTAGTAAAAGTACGGTTGGAGGTAGAGCGTTTAGCCACCAAGCCCCTGTCTTATGGAATAAACTCCCAGCTCATGTAAGAGAGGCCGACTCAGTTTCCACATTTAAAGTTAGACTGAAAACATTCCTCTGTGGACAGGATTATTGTCAGACTAGTTAGTATTCAGAGATTATTTAACTTAATGTTAAGTTGTTTAAATTAAACTTAACTATTTCTTTTAAAAGGCTGCTAGAAGTTGAAGCTGGGGTAACTATGGTGCACTGGGGTTCTGTCTTCTTTTCTTTTCTACTTCTACCCTTCCTCTCCTCTAATTCTGATCATCATTTATCATTTAGTTCTCCATGCCTCTGTTTGGTACAGTGCGATTCATGTATTGTCCCTCTTTTCCTCTCCCCTCCTGGGGAGTGGGAGTGCTTCCAGACTCCAGTTGGCTCATCCGTGCTCCAGTTCCTGACCGTCTACCTCGCCTTTGCTCCCGCTCCTACACCTGGCTGTGGTTCCTGTCTCTGGCTCATCTCTGGCTCGTCTCTGCTCTGTACCTGACCGAGTACCTCGTCTTTGCTCCTGCTGCTGGCTGTGGTTCCTGTCTCCAGCTCGACTCGCGCCTTTGACTGTCCCCACAACCACGACTGGATGAAGCTCGTCTGCTGGACTTTATATATGTAGTTATAGACTTAGATAAGTTAATTCTTCTCTAAGAGTTCTGGTACATCGCCTGTCCGTCCTGGGGGAGGATCCCTCCTTCATGTGGGCACCCCTGAGGTTTCTTCGTTTTTTCCGGATTCCGGTTTTTTTGGGAGTTTTTCCTTACCGCGAAGGGGGGTCTAAGGGCAGGGATGCCAGTATAGCTTAGTCAGTTTGTTAGTCCATTTTTGTATTTTCCTATTGAACTCTTTGTATTCATGATCCTTTTGAGTTCATGTTTTACTTCGAAGCCCATCGAGACGACTGTTGTTGTGATTTTGGGCTATACAAATAAAATTGAATTGAATTGAATTGAATTGAAGAACGAATCAGTAGTTCGCTAGCTGTTCATAGCTCAGACGCACATTTCAGGTTGTGATGATTTGTCTCCGTTTCCTTCCCACAGATGTTTACGCGCACTCGATTATCTCTAAGCCCCGCCCCATCCACATATTTTAGCCACTTGCAATGACTTTCCTACGGAGCCCGTGTCCTGACATTAAGATATAAAAATATATCTTGTTCCCACAGATTAATATCTTGTTCCCACAGGTTATTATGTCGTTCGCACGAAATACTATTCCGTTCCCACAAGATACTATTGCGTTCCCTCAAAATACTATTCCGTTCCCTCGAAATGATTAACTCGTGCGAACGCAATAATTATGTCGTTCGAACGCAATAATTAATCCGTTCGAACGCAATAATTATTCACGTCATAAGTCATTCACGCGGATATGCTCTCTGTACGCCGGCAAAAGCCGCTTTCAGCGGTAACTTCCGTGTCTCTGTGACCCATATTCGTTCAAAAAAGGAACATGAAAAACAAAAATGATCACTTTATTACCGTCTCAATGAATATAAGAAAAATATCAAAAGATTTATGATAACTAGGCTGCTTTGTCATACGATAGCTCCTGCTAGGCTACTACTAGCTCCGCCGCAGAGCTCTCTGATCATGTATGCCGGCATTTGGGCAACTGGCTGGTCTGTTGTCAGACAGCTGATATTGTAGTTTAGGGTCGAATAGGAATGATAATATTCAGGACTTGTCTTTTATTAACTGTAGCAGTCAGTATCTTTACATTCGAAGGCTATTAGGCTACATGCTAACTGACTAGCCGATCATTTCCTGATATTAATTTACGTCATAGATTTACAGCAGATACCTTCACATTTCTGTCTGTGTGTGTCTCATTACATTGCATTGAAGACACGGAGGATGTTTAGAAAACAGATTTATTTATTTTAAAAAGCACAGAAGCATCCATCGTATTCACGTTCATTCACATGGTGATCTGGTCCGCCCTCAGTCATCTTGCTGCAAAAGCCGCTTCCTGCCGCTACTTCCGTGTCTCTGTGAGCATTCAATAGGGGTAAAAATAAAAGCAAGAATGGTCGATCTGTTATTTTCTCAATGAAAATCTGAAAAATATCATATTAAGCTGGATGCTTCGCCTAAAGCACTTACCTTTAGCTTGTAGCATAACAACAATAACAGTACGTCCCGTTTCCCAGCGTGCTTTGCTGCCAATCACTGGCCAATAACCGTGTCCCTGTGACCAAGGTCTAACAACAAAACCAATGATTGGTGATTCACACACAGAACATTTACAGAATTTGCTTAATTCACACATGGTAAATTCTCACATATGGAACATTTACACAAAATGTATTTACATAAATGGTTAAATGAAAATAAATGAAATACAGTTGGTAAATTCACACAGTGTTGAAGGAGAACATAAATGTTTACCTCCAGTTTTATAAAAAGTATTTCTCTTTTTGAGCAAGATCTTTAGATGTGATTTTTTTTATGGTAAACAGGGGACTTTATCGCCATGTCAGCATCATCGTCACATGGAAGCGCCGACGCTAAAATTGCGATGTGGCAACATGTTTGATTGGTTAGACTGGTGATTTCTGGCTGAGCTTCTTGATTGGCGGCTTGTTCAAAATAACAGCTTTTGCTTCAAAAGTGTGTTGTTAAGAATATATCTGGGAATTGGTTGAATTGCACCTTCACACATTCTAAAGGGACTGCTTTTAGCACGTGTACAGCGGAACAGTGAGAACAAACTAAACTGCATTCGAGATTTCACACACTCAGGTATGTGGGCGGGACTTTACCTTTATTACAGCTATTTAACTTCTATATTTACTGTTTTTCCAGTTAGTATCCAGATGTCTACGATGTTTAATAATTGTGAAGCTTTGCACTCGATACTGCGCTGCTTTGAGCACATCAGCCTGCAGGTCGTCTCACTTTGTGGCCTCCTGTCTCCAGGTCGACTGGGCGCCTCTGCAGAGGGAGGGAGGTGCGGGCTCACCTAGTGGAGGGGGGAAAGAACCTGGCGGCGTTTTCCTCCGGGCTGCTGCTGGCCTCTCTGTACGGACTCATGGCCGTCTTCCTACAGAAGCAATCTTTGTGGTTTTGCGTCTACACCACGGTGGTGCTGGCTGGCCTGGCGGCGTTCAGCATGGGACTGTCGGCAGGTGCCCGCGCCAACATCATGGTGATGCTGCCATCAATGTGTTCAGGTCAGTCTGAGGCCAGCGTTCGGACCAGGCTGACATTTTCCCCAAGTAACAAAGGCTACATTCACACTGCAGGGCTTAATGCTCAATTCAGATTTTTTGAAAAATTTAGATTTTTTTTCCCAAGGCCATTCACATTTCCAATGAAACACGAACTTTTGTGATCTCCTGTGTGACCATGAAATGACCCAGAAGTGACCCGCACGCGAAGAAGAGTCCTCACTGGTGAACCACGTCAATGTTGTTTGTGGAAGTAGCTAACGTTAACATGGATGTCAACAACAGTGTTGTCAACAGCGGAGCTCTATTTGCATTATTACATTTGTTTTCACAAAGGAGCAGCACAATTACAATCTTCTCATTTTAAGAAGGCATTGGAGCCAGGGTCGTCTGGACCCACTGTTGTGGAATGGGGATGTGGATGTGCTGCAGCCGCGCGCGTGTGTGTAAGAGAGAGGGGGGCAGTGGGGGCGGGCATTTATGTTGTGTGTTAGGGAGGAAGGAGAACGATAATTAAAGAAGGCTCCCCCCAGCAGAACTGCTATTGACTCTTTATTAACCCACTCTGGAGGATCTGAGGGTCCGAACGGGGAAGTGAACCTCCGAGGAGGGAAAAAAAAGTCATGGTGGGAAAGGTTCAACACCACGCTCTGCCATTTAGCTGGAAATATTTTTTAAAAAAAAACCCGGCTGCGATCAGAGCCCTTGAGTTTGGCCTGAATAGAGCTGTCACCCTAAATCTGAATCCAATGGGTGACCTGCTTCCCTTCCACTGACTGGTCTCAGCAGCATCGTCCGCCATGGTTGATGTTTATGTTCTAGTTCCCGCCTATTTCAATGCAGAATGATGATGTTTGTAGCGTATCGATGACGTACGGGTCAGATCCATTCGGATTCGAAATATGGGATCTGTGTCGTTCAGACTGTCATGAAAAGATCAGATACAGGTCACATAGGGGCAAAAAAATTGGAATTGGGAATTGGGTTTCAGCCTGCAGTGTGAACGTAGCCAAAGACTCAAAGGGGGACACCCCCAAACAGCTTCTGTGTGGGCGGAGCCTGGAATGATGCTGTCCTCCACTTTTTCAGCTCGAGGCCGGAGCTTCATCCTGCTTCTGTTTATGTCGCTGCTGCTGTCCGGACCACTGGACAACACATTAGAGAACACGGAGCGGGCCGCCTCCAGCCTGCTGTGTGGAGCCGAGGTGGCGGCCAATCAGACAAAAGAACTGATGCAGAAAGCGGCCACACCCCTTTTTTGTAAGACACGCCCAGCTTCATCAAATCCTGCAGCCGGTTCTGTGACCAGCAGAGTCAGATTGATCTGACTGAATCTTTACTGATTCAGGGAGTTTATATTTCAGTAGCTTTCAGT